>JAPQWV010001130.1:0-121456 GCA_027422505.1 Craterostigma plantagineum
CCGTTTCTTGGTGGGTTCTCAGCCTTTTCTCCACCAAAAAACTGGTAGGAGCGGGAGCATCCTCCATGGCTTCTCAACCGCTTGACTACCGTGCCGTGTCTTGGTGGGTCCTCAGACTTGTCGGTGTCCAACAAGACACGGGTCGGGCACCACCGTCTCCTTTGGGTCCTTGTAGTGCCCCGATGACTTACCCTATCCGCGGCATCATCTTTTCGGCTAGTGCCCTCATCTGTGGTCCATGGATTTGTAACTTCCAGTCCACAGATAAGCTTCCCGGTGCTAGCCTTCTATGCCGATGGACTTGTTTCAGAAGTCCTGCTAGTCCAAAACGGCGTCTTTGCATGTTTGTTGGACTGCCAAGGGGTCTTTGATACCCTAATGGGTCAGTCCGCATCCAGTGCGGTGTCAATACCGCCTTGAAGTGGTTGAATAAGAATATCGGATCCGGAATTGTTAGGCTTTTTCTGGTTGTGAGGCTTATTCTGACTAAGGGTGGTGGATGTTTTGAAGGTTTAGTCATTTTACACTTAGTCGGTTGTGAGTTGATGAATTTTGAAGGAGAGGAGCAAGGTCTTTAAATTCTGGAGAATTTCTGTCGTGTTGTGTCACGGGTGTACAGTAGTCCTGGTCATCCTTATTGCTTCCTTTCAGTGCGTCGGAGCTTTATGTTTTATCCGATGGCAGTCGTTAGTGACAAGACTATTCACGCACTCTGATAACCTGCAAGCTCGAGGCCAGCTATACAAAAACATATATATGTGCATCGATGTAGCCAATAATCGATAAAGGTGGTCATTATCCGGCTAGTGAGGGTTATGTGTATGTCCACGAGTAAAAGGTATTCCGATTTCAGAAGGAACCGGTATCAGACTTGTATAGCTCTGTTTTAAATAATATGGGACTCATATGTTTATATTCCTCAGTGTATACTGACTAGTGCCGATTTAAGATGAAACTGACTGGAATAACTATTAAGTGTATAGGCCGAAATATGAAGAAGTGACCGATTAGAACGACGGATTTTGCGTTCAGATCATCTATATGCACCAGTTAGTAATGTCTAGGCAACCCATTACATCAATGAATTTGATATAACTTCGTTCCCCCTGACTTCATGCTAGGCCTTTTAATATATGTCGATAAGTCCTAAAAGCACTTAGAAAGGAAATAGACTTAGCTTTGAGGAGTGGTTAGGTGTAGATATCTGTTGCTTGCCGGTATGTCAAGCTATCTCCGCGTCTCTTCTTCTTGATCGCATGATTTCTGACCATCTTTGAATGGAATACCGATCTTGTGACTCTGATTCATTCACTTCATTACCCCCAGATCGGTATTGAGTGTTCACCCGGTTCGTCCTGTTCGGTCATGCTCAGAGGAAGCCAATTACTCGACGAAGTTCAGTCTGTCGTGGCGTATCGTCTATTGTAGCATCTGTACGCGAAATGGAATAACTTTCTGTTGGGATGTCGAAACTCTGGTTTGCAAAGTCTGGAGAGAGGCAGTTTTGGCCCAATTGATGCAACCCTATCAAGCTCTATGGAAAATAGACTCGCAGACGAACTTAATGGTATAAATCTTGATGCCTATTTCTGCCCGGATGAACGCAGTTGGTTCGACGAAGTTCTTGAAGTGCAGTCCCGAAAAAATTACGGTTGCCATATTTGAACTCTGATTTTCCAAGCATCTGCCTGCTGATTCATGTTTGCTGGTTCTTCGGTTAAATTGGCTTTCTTAATGCTCGCTCCCTTGATGAAACCCGGTTCCACTTGTTAGGAGGACAGAGATTATCCGCCAAACTGGGTCTTACCTTTAGTTAATGTGGTCACTTATACTTGCTTGATTTAGAAATCAGCCTTCGAGTTTTTCTGGAACTCAGTTCAGAAGCCGAGACCTCATCCAGTATTCAGTCTGTTGACTTACAGACTTGTATCTACTTGATCCTTGACTGCTTATGCCATGCCTTATTTATCTTCAAGTCTGTTCATTGTCAGTCACAATTTGTCCCGGTATTGGAATAGGCTTCCAAACTCTGGTGGAGCTTAAACTGGTTTAGCCCTTCCTTTGCTAGTTATTCAGTTATCTTCTACTGCCTTGATCTTTGAGGATCGCTGTTTGAGGCAGGGGCATGAACAATTACATTGGCTAGTGCCTGATCCTTATTTCGCACTGAAGACTTTGATGATTTCTCTAAGATATTTAGACTCTGCACTGTTTCCTTTGATAAGTTCCCCCTCAAACTGTACCTCCATCTGGAGCTACCGTTAGTTGCTGAGTTGGTTTCCTTTCTTATACATGAGTTCCTTGATTTTGAAGAATCCTCTTCTAGGTTCCTTGCGATGCACCGTCTGAAGATAGTTCTATCTTCTGAAGATATATCAACCTTGCATAGATCCATTTTGGAGAGTTCCCCTTTACTTGATTTCTAGCCTGTGAAATCAGCGTGTCGGTTTCCTCTGGGACAGGTATTTCACGTACTCTTGCAACCGGTTGATCCTTTCATTGCTTGGACTTTGTAGAAGAAACTGCTTTAGCTGGTTCCTTGATTGATGTTGCACAAAGTTTGATCATCGGTCAGTCGTCCCATTTCTTCCTTAGCTGCACTATTTCCTGGACTGCTTTGCCAATAGGTGAGTCATGGCATGTGCCATGGTCCTCAAAGTAAGACATTCTGATCAGATGATGATACATGGTATGCTGCTGATATATCATGCACTGAATTGGAGAAGAAGTGAAAATTAATGCTAAGTTAAGAGGTTGTTTTCAACTGGTTCCCTGCTATACTCATTATTGGAGACAAGTGGTGAATCGTGGATCATGGACTAGCTTTCTCCTAGTCGAGTTGTGGGTCAACTTTTCAATATTTCAAGTAATCCAATCTTTGATATCATAGTCATTTCTTGGACTCACCGGTTAACCAAACACACTGGACTATTAGCTCTTGCTTATATCAGTTCAGAGTTTCGTATTGTTGGTTCCTTGTCCGCTTAGTGTTATTTTGACTGGTCTTTAGTAAGCTAGTCTAATGTTTTCATAACTTCACCTTGGTAGCTATTCCCAAAGGTAAAGTCTGGCTTGGCACATGGTTTGATCCCAGTGAGTGTTCTTCCCTCCCTGGTCATGCGTCGACAGCCTCTGCTGTCTATACTTTAAAGGAACTGTGTTGAGTTCCTGCAAGCATTCCTACAAGAACAAACAAAGTCTTTGGTACCCATGTTGTATTGTGTCCGATTAGGGATTAGATCCTTAGGTACCCAAACTTGGGTTATACTAACGTGCTTATCAGTCACAGGGTCAATAAGATATCAATATTTATTGTTCCTGTTCTGAGACCGGTATCTAGCATTCCCTCACTCTTGGCGCCAATGAGTTTTTTATGTGTATTTGAGAAAAAAAAAAAGAAAACTATGCCTTCGCCGTATTAAGTAATAATAGCATGGCACTTCGAATTCGATATGAAATTTTTTGTAGTGTTTTTTTTCACAAAATTCAATTATGTATCGAGAGAGTAGTATGGGATAAAAGGTATTTCGATTTTCTATTATCTGTCGGAAGTCAAATTTAGCGTCACAAACTTTTTTGTTTTCACTTGGGTTGTGAGCGTTCCCCCTTGATTGTTGAGGTATTCTCCTTTGTGAATCGTTGTTCACACGGATATTCCTCCTTGGTTGTTGAGGTCTTCCCTTTTGTAGATTTTTATTCTTCGTAATAATTATCTTTGTTGGTGATTTTCCCTTTTGTGAACCGTTATTCACATTATGTCCCTTCACTGTCTGAGGTACTGTCCTTGAGGGTTGGAGCTATGTTTCACTCCAGTTTCCTTAGACCTGTTCACAGAGGAAACGGAGACTGGGTTATACTTTATGGGATGAACAAAGTTGATTACCCTTGAGGTAGTCGGTTGTGTGGACGTCGTCGCCTCATCGACGTTTGCTCGTTCGTTGTACCCAAGCCCGGTCCGGTCACCAGCATTCCTTAAGGATTCCTGAAGACATTGGAATGTCTCTGTTGACTTAGTCCATGACTGGACCAAGGCAAATAATCTTTGGTTTTCTGAGGCATTTTTCTCAGCTGCCTCCCTTAGTTAGGTTTTCTTCCTCTAGATGAATAATTCTTTCAAGGTAAGGTCCGATATCTTCTTGTGCTGGTGCCTTTCCTTTTCTGCAGCTTTCAGCCTTTCGTTTAGTTTCCAGTATTCGTCGGCCATGTTCTATAGAGCATCTAACACTTCCTCATAGCTGAACTTATCTTCTGGACTCGATTGATATCCTACCAGGCAGATAGATTCCTCTTCATTCTCACATTCACTCTGTTCTTCTTCAGAACTGGATTCTTCAGAATCAGTATCATCCCATCTGTGCGAGTGCTCTTTAGTCACAGAGACTTGTGACCTCTTTCTTTCCTTGAGCCGATTTGCCTCCTCCTTAGAACTGTTATTGATGTTGTGTCCGTTCCTGTCACATTTAAAGCAAGTGTTAGTATTTTCATCTTGTTCGCCTTGCTTGCCCTGTGTTATCCTGGAGGTCTCTCCTCCTTCCAGTGCTTTTACTGGATGATCACTGTGCTTATCGGCTTCTTGGTTTTCACCAAGTTGACATAACTTGGTCCATGTTCTTTCGCAGTCTTGCTCGTCATGACCTGTCTGAATACCTCTATATCCAAGGTCTTGAATATGATGTTTCTTGCAATATTGTCGAGGTTTGCCTTTCGTCTTTCTTGCATTGATAGCTCGTGTCTTTCCTTGGGAACTTCTCGCGGTTCACCAGGATGCGCAGCGTATCGTCGTTTATCTTGTTGAACACGAAAGGTCCAGTTTCTAACACATCGACCATCTCGTCATCTTGCGCGTAGAGATGGGTCATTAATCTTATCTTCCACTCTAGGAAGTTTTCCCTGCTATATATAATAAGCTGATTTGATAAAGTCATGGTTAGAAAGAAATATCAGGTAACCCGCTCTGATACCACTTGTTAGGATCGGTTTACGCGTTTAGAGGGGTGAATAAACGCTTGACACTTTTTCGGTATTTAACTGGTTATAGCTAATACCGGTACTTGATATTTATCTAAGTGTGATTTGTGCGGAAGCAAGTCTATCAGTTTGGAACCAAGACCGATAATCGGTATGATGGTTTGTGTGTAAAGAGGACACCGGTTTGTTTCTGGAAGTTCGGAGTTAAATCTCCTACGTCTCCCCTTCTTCCCCGCAAGGAAGGTTCACTAAACTTTAGTTATACACTCACTGTACAACCTACCCAGCTGCCCTCAGCCTTATCTAGTGAATCACCTAGGCAGTCGTATAATACAATCCACCTACTTCAACAGCTTTTTACAGTCCGTCGGAAAAGAACTCACTTACTAACTGATCACCGGTCTAAGTACAGTGAGGACAACACCTTACAACGATTTACTCAGTTGTTCAACGTCGTAATACTCTTATGCACGATTTTGCTCAAAAATTGGTGAGGTAATTTCTTCATCATGCCTCTCTTCTTTTTATAGTTGACCTTGATGAATGGAGCAGTTGTGAGATAGCTCCTTGTACCAAACTTATGCATTAAACGCATTTACCCAAAACGGTACTGTCCGGTCTTCATAGCAGTTTGCGCTACGACAATTGATTTTTCCTTTTTAAGCTAAACTTGACTTCAACTTGCCTCTTCCTGACAGCCTTGAATTAATTGTTGTAGTAGAAGTCTTCAACATCCCGCCTTAAATGAATTTGAATCTTTGTACACGTGACAGGTCCGGTATCTGTACTTCGGTCTTGTCACTTTGTCAGTTTCGGTAGTTGTACTCCAGTCTTGGCACTTTATTAGTTACGGTTTCTGGGGCGATTTTAACTTGCTGACTGGTATTCGGTCTCTGGCACACTTGTGACCTGCTGATTGATATCCGGTCTCTGGCGCACTTGTGCCCTACTGACTGGCATTCGGTCTTGGATCTTTGTTTAACGGTTATACTCAGTCAAGTTTGGACAATCGCCAAAACTGTTTAATCTGAATTATTTGATTCACGATACTTAACAGCCATTTGATCTATTGACTAACTCCCACGTCTCGTTCTTGTTGATCGCATGAATTTCTTCTTACATAGCTTGAATCCAACCTTCAAGTTTTGCAGCCTCGTGATAGCTAGATGGTTCAACAATAGCGTTGTCGCATTTCTCGTAAATTTCAGCAAGCGACCTCGTCTCTCCTTTTATCGGTTCATCGTCGACGTCTTCATTTACCTCTCATTGATGCTCGGCTTTTTTTTTAACCTAAAATTTCAGCTGCTACATTAGGTTGCAACGGAGGATTTCATGCTTTATTTTGCCTTCTTGCCAATCCCAAAAAGAATTTTCATCCACACGAACATCTCGGCTAATAATAATATCTTTCTCCTTCATGTCGTAAATACGGCATCCCTTAGATTTTGATGCATTGCCCAAGAAAATATATGTTAGGTCCTAATTTATCAACTCCTAGATCCTAGACTTGAAATCTAAGGAATTCGATTAGAATTTGTAGAGGGTTAGTGTTAGGATATTTATAGATTGTGTCAATAGTTTAAGTCTTGAGTTTAAAATTGTAATTATCCTTTTAGCTTGGGCTTTGGACAAAAATGTAATTAGTTAATCTTTAGTGCTTGGGCCTTAATATACCTAGGGTTAATGTGGTATATAAGGTATTACCCTCACTATTTTTAAAGTTAATCAAAGATCAAAAGGCTTATCCTACTTTTCACACAATACACACACTTGAAGGTGAGAACCTCTCCCTTTTCATTCCATCAAAGCCTCTTTGATTCCTTGTTTGGTGCAATCCGGACCAACAAGTGGTATCAGAGCAAATGTGGATCGATCTGCATTGATTTGAATCCAGTTTCGTTCGATTCCGAGAAAGATCAAGGTGTTTTGGGCAAAAAATCACTTTCGGCATTTTGAGCTCGGTTTGGGGTTTTAATGCTTCATTTTTGTGTTTAAAACCTTTCCCCAGAATGATTCTATGCCTAAAATGTTTTTAGAACACTTTTGGATCAGTTTTAACGAGTTTTGAGCAAGATCGAAGCAAAAAATCTTCAGAAAAAGTCATATCGGCCTCTCTCTGTTTTTTGGTCGATTTGACCCGTTTTTTGGTGTTTTTAGCTCACAAATAGGTCGACTATGTGTTTAGGGAAGAGTTTCTGAAGTTTTGGATCAAGTTTGAGTGATTTTGGATGAGATTTGAGTGAAAACGGACTATAATCCGCGAAATTTCTTATCCGAGAAATTTTATTCTGAGAATCCTTTCAAAACCACGAAAATTTCACGTTCACTTCATTTTTCTCAATTGCCCAGCTTTTCTTAGAATCCGAGAAATCGTATATCCGCGAACTTTGATTCCGAGAATTTTATCAAAACCGCGAAAATTCCACTTTCATCTTTTTCTCAACTGCCTAGCTTGTCAAAATCCGAGAAACTTTTATATCCGAGAAAATCATTCCAAGAATCTATCTAAAACCGAGAAAAATTCTCTTTAAGTCCATTTTTCTCAACTGCTCACGTTTAAAATCTGAGAAATTCTATACCCGAGAAAGACTATTCCTAGAACTTATCTAAGTCGAGAAATTTCTTAAAAACCGAGAAAATTTGCAAATCCGCATAAATTCTTTGAAACTGAGAAAGTTTGTCAAATCCAAGAAATTTTCAGCCGAG
The DNA here is from genome assembly GCA_027422505.1 of Craterostigma plantagineum. Classification (NCBI taxonomy): domain Eukaryota; kingdom Viridiplantae; phylum Streptophyta; class Magnoliopsida; order Lamiales; family Linderniaceae; genus Craterostigma; species Craterostigma plantagineum. The sequence continues at coordinate 7,675 of JAPQWV010001130.1, forward strand.
AAAGTTTATTTCCTCCAGAAAATTTTTCAAAATCACGATTTTTCAAATCCGAGAAACTTCTCAATGCGAATTTCTTGCAAGTCGTAAAATCCTCAACTGAGAAATTTTCTCACATGACAAGTTTTAAAATCCGAGAAATCATTTTCAACAGAGAATTCGTTTTTCCTTTTCTGTCCGAGAATCTTTCATTAAACTCTCACAAACACAAAAATTTCTCAACCAAAAATTTCTTGGGTAATTTATCTTGAAATCACGAACATCTTCTCAAACCGCATTTTTTTCTCGTGATAAATTCTTTCTCGTTTTGAAATTTTTCCTCAAACTCATTCAAGTCTTGATCCCTTCCACTTTAAACATATCCCCCTAGACCACTTTTGAAAATTTTACTCCTCAAAAATCGTTTTTAAATTTCTCGAACTTCTCCGAACTCTAAGATATACTTTCCCTTCACACGTTTTCGACCATCACACACGTTCACTTAGTTCTAAGAAATTCTTTAAACGATTTTTTCTCAAGCACTACTCGTTAAACTCATATTTCTCATCTCGTTCGTTACTAACCCTCTTATCTATACAAGATCAAAACCACGGACGATTCGACTGCACCAACCATGTCTGCCAAAAATGACATCTCAACAGTGGGCTCCGACACCAGACCCCCGATGCTGCGACAAGGCGATTACAGCATATGGACAAACAGGTTGCTCACGTTCATCAGGAACAAAGGCGCCCCACTCTCTCAATACCTACTGGACTCCATCTTCAATGGTCCAACACAGTTATGGACAATCATCCCTGCTCAACCAAACGCAAACCCTCCCATGGATGAACGTCGCACTCCAAGAGGCCCCATTAATGAGGATGAAGAGGCTCGCCTACAGGCCGATGAGACTGCCAAAGGATACCTCTTCCAGGCTATGGGCAACGAAGTCTATGCTCACATCGAGTGCTGCACAACTGCCAAGGAAATATGGGATGAACTCGTAGAAATTATGGCAGGCACAACTGAGAGTGCTCAGGGAAGGAAATCAGCATGTCTCTCGCGGTATGAACATTTCCAGGCCTATGAAGGAGAGGAGCTGCGTGACACGTACCTCCGATACTTGAAGGTCATCAATGAACTCAAGAAAGCCAAGATCTCTAGGGACAAGTTCGATATCAACAACCGCTTCCTTGGTAGCCTCAAACCACATTGGGGCAATGCAACCGTGATGATGATTCAGAGTAAGGACCTCTCCAACACTTCCATCCATGCCCTCTACGACAGCCTGTCAGCCTATGCTCCTTACGTGCAACCTCAGTCCACCAACACTCGAGTCGACCAGTTGTATCTCCTCTCGAACAAGACTACCGAACGATCTTCCACCTCTAAGCCCAAACAGAACAAAGGGAAGCTACCAGTTGTTGTATCTGACACCTCTTCAGGATCCGAAGCTGATACAGAATCTGATGAAGATGTTCGTGATCTACGTAAGCAACTGGCAATGCTCACAAAGATGGTCTGAAAGAAGATCGGGAAAAAGTCCTCATCCTCCTCCAATCGTCAAAGAACCTTTAGCGGCACCAAAAAGACTACCCCTACGGAGGAAGCTAGCCGATAAAGAAAGAGGAGAAATCCGCACCTCAAAAGTCTGTGAAGTGCTTTCGGTGTGGAAAGCTGGGCCATTTTGCCAAGGCATGCCACGCCCCACGCGTGAAGATTCTGGTATTACGACCGTAAGGCCAGAATGACCCGCAAAATGGAAAGTAGGAAAGTTCTTCTCACCGAAGAAGCTGAATGGGTGAACGACACTTCAGAAGACGAGGAGCCTAAGGATGAAGATTGCTGCATGGCAAGGCTGGTAGAACATGACAAGGACGAGGAGATGGTCAACACTGGTGAGAATGCCGCTAAGACGCCTACTAACGCCGAGGCTGAGGTACGAATTTCACAACTCGATGATGTATTTAATCACCGACACACCATTAAGAAACCCACTGTAGACGCTAGGAATTATGATGAACTCAAACTAAAATATGGAAACAACTATGCCTTACTAAGTTTAAAAGTAGAAGAGCTCGCTTGCGCAAACGAACGACTAATTGCCTCAGAAGCGTTAGTCAAACGTCTGCAAAACAAGAATAAACAAAGTGAGACTAAGGTTAAGGAAACCAAATTGGCCATCAGTTCATGCGAAACATCCCGTCTTCTGACGGCATCCCAATACGAACTGCTTACAAAGGAAAGAGTTAGGCTGTACCGAAAGGTGAAAGAACTTGAAGAGCTACTTCACCGTAGAAACGAAAACACACGCATCTTATGCCTATTGAACCAACCAGTTGATACAGAATTCTACAACGCTCGGGGGGGAATCGGCCTGGCCAGCAATTGCAAACCTACACCGCTAACAGTTAAAAGGTATAACATGTGTAACACTACGTTCCTGCAAACAAGAAATGGTGCTCCCTCGCGACTTAGGCCATTTGTGAGATCATCCTCCGTTGTCATCTCGGAAGAAAAGAGGGTATAGAACATTCATTGGGCGGAAATCGCGTATGACTACACAGAAATGAATGCTAGTGATAAGACTAAGATACCTTCACTCTCGGAGGATGTCGAAACTCCACTCCCAACCAAAGAACAGGAAATTGCTTTCCAAGAAGCGATCTCTCGCACCTATACCCCAGAGAAACTTCTGCTGATAGCAGAACTAGAACGAACACTAGAATTAGAGCGGAAGACCTTCGCGAAGTAGCAAAATCTCTACACTAGAACAATTTCACAATACGAACAATCCCTCTATATCGAGTCAAGTACCCGATTCTCAAACATGTAAATGTAAGAGGACGGCGAAGATGACTCCTGAAGCTGAAACTTGTTCAAACACTAACTCTCGTATTCCTATGGATACAGGGAATGTGAGTTCGACGTCTCTGGAAGGGAGTTCATTTGAAATAGAGGAGAACCCGCTCTTCGATGACAAGAAGAAAAGAACATCCTATATTCGTCTTTCCAATCTGTGTCCTGAATCCCAACATCTTAAGGATGTAGACAATTATGTTGCCAAAACTTATCTTTCCTTTGCCAAACTAATGTCTATGTGTTGCTGCAATGAATTTATTCTTCCACGCTTTCATGAATATGAGGCACACGAACACGCAACACTCCGACCAAAAAGGCAAACCTCCTCTACGACGCCTTGCATTCTCCCAGTTCATCTACGCCCACGGTTAAGCGAAAACGCCATCCAACGCTGAATACAAAGTCACCTACTGCTCGCAAACAAAAGACGGCTAAAACCGAAGGACGACAACAACAACCAAAACCCTCACGCCAATTCATGAATAAGACAACGTATATGCAAGCGCAAGTTAGGCAAATATGGGTTAGAAAAACCGTAATCCCGCCTCATCAAACAAATCACAAAGGGAAAGCTAAGTTAGATCCAACACAACCTGATTTAGACCCCACATTTCCCGTTAAGCGCATGAAAATTTTACTTGTATCACAAGAAGGTCCCGTCCGTAAACGGGGACCCAACGTTTGCTGATGATTGCAGGTCTGTCATGTGTGGTATCTAGACTCGGGTTGCTCCACACACATGACGGGGAACAAAGAGCTGTTGAGCAACTTCTCCGAGCGCTATCTCGGAAGGGTCTCCTTCGGAAACAGTCAAATGGCGCCAATTCTCGGAACTGGTGATCTCGTCCATGACAAACTGACGATTAAGGGCATCTCTTACGTCGAGGGTTTGAGCTACAATCTTTTCAGCATTGGCCGTTTCTGCGACAAAGGATACAAGGTTCTCTTCGGATCCGACATCTGCAGCATTATCGATGCCTCGGGACTACCTCTTCTCTCTGAAACACGCACATCTCACCTCTACGTAATCAATCTTACGACCTCTCGACCAATTTGCCTTCTCTCTCGTGCTGCACCCAAGTTGAACGATCTATGGCACCGGCGTCTTTCACACCTCAATTTCAAGACTATCAACAAACCGCGTCAGAATAAACTCGTCAACGGTCTACCCAACTGTCTTATCATAAGGAACACCTCTGCTCTGCCTGTGAATTGGGGAAGATGAAGCGATCGTCTCACATCTCCAAGGAAACACCGTGCTCTAAGCTCATCCTTGAGCTCTTACACATGGATCTATGTGGCCCAATGCCTACGGCTACACTCGGAGGAAGACGGTATATTCTTGTGATTGTCGACGACTTCTCACGCTATACATGGACGAAACTCATTCGCACAAAGGATGAAGTTCCTGATTTAATCATCGAGTTTGTTGTTACGTCCCAAACTATTCATCAACAGAAGGTTCGGATTATCAGAACTGACAACGGAACTGAGTTTAAGAACCAGAAGCTCAGTAATTTCTATGCCACTCAGGGCATCACCCAGCAGTTCTCAGCTGTGAAGACACCGGAACAGAATGGTGTCGTTGAGCGTAAGAATAGGACACTAGTTGAAGCAGCTAGGACTCTCCTCATCCAATCCGGACTTCCTCACTCTCTTTGGGGAGAAGCTATTGAGAAGGCTTGTTACACGCAGAACCGGGCTTCCATCCACAAGAGATTCAACCGCACCCCATACGAGATGCTGAATAACCGTCGTATCCCAGATATATCTTATCTAGGGTCTTCAGTTGCCGATGTTTCGTGGCCAATGATCGCCAACATCTTGGAAAGCTAGATCCAAAGCACTTGAAGGCGTCTTTGTTGGATATTCGCTGAACTCAAAGGCATACAGAGTCTATCTTAGGGAGAAACGATCAGTAATAGAGAGCACAAATGTCACCTTTGACGAAAACGAAGGCGACCTCATGACTTCTGCTCACATCAGTCCAGAACCAGGTCTCCTACAGTCGTTGACTAAAGGTCAACTTGCAACGGCGGGAACCTCCTCATCTGAGGGCAATTCTGGTGACCTGGATCTCGATCTGCTGTTTGAGTACTTCTATCCAGTCCCCAAGACTCCCGTCGCCACCACTCAAACTACCGCTGCACCCACCCCACCTACATCACCAGCTATCGGCGATGATGTCATCCCTCCAAACTTTGATGATCTCAATCTCAACGAAGACGACATCTTACCCAACCCTGGGAACATTGCTGATGCTGATGCTGAACCTTCTCAATCTACTACAATTGAGATCTCTTCTTCGGGCACCGGACCCCAATCTAATGAACCTCCAATCGATACAAATGCGGCTAGCTCCTCACAGACCAATGTACCACTTTGGGCTCGCTCTCATCTTACAGATCAGATTATTGGGGATCTCACATTCGGTGTTTCGACGGGTTCAGCTACAATGAATGAAAGTATGTTCGCTTGCTATCTCAGTCAAGCCGAACCATAACGAGTAGTTGAAGCTCTCAACGATCCTGATTGGCTGATTGCAATGCAGGAGGAAATAAATCAGTTTGAACGTTTACAAGTTTGGGAACTCGTACCACGCACTCATAGCAGATCCATTATCGGCACGAAGTGGATCTTCAAGAACAAAAAGGATGAAGACGGTGTTGGCATTCGTAATAAAGCAAGACTTGTGGCTAAGGGGTACAACCAACAAAAAGGCATCGACTACGATGAAACTTTCGCCCCTGTTGCCAGTATCGAAGTAGTTCGAATTTTTCTTGCCTTTGCTGCTCACAAGAACATTAAAGTCTACCAAATGGACGTGAAGACTGCATTTCTGAATGGATTTCTCAAAGAAGAAGTGTACGTTGATCTGAAGGATTCTTGAGCGAAGAGTTTCCTCTTCACGTATATAGACTCTACAAGGCCCTCTACGGACTAAAACAGGCTCCCCGAGCTTGGTATGACGTCCTTTCAGACTTCCTTGTTCAGTCTGGATTCAAGAAAGTATCTCTGGATACAACTCTCTTCACCAAGCGGAGTGGCACGGACATTATGATGTACAGATTTATGTTGATGACATCATTTTTGGATCGACTAAACCACAACTGTGTGAAGAGTTCGCAGAATTGATGAAACAGAAATTCGAAATGAGTATGATGGAAGAGCTGAATTTCTTTCTTGGTCTGCAAGTAAAGCAACTCCCCAATGGAATCTTCATCAACCAGTCCAAATACATCCATGATATCCTCGAGAAATATGGAATGAAGGATGCTAAGACTGCTGCTACACCTATGTCACCCTCTGGCCGACCCGACGCGGACCCATCTGGTGCTCCCGTTGACCAAACCGTCTATCGCGGGATAATAGGCTCTCTTCTGTACCTCACTGCTAGTCGACCTGATATCGTTCTCTCGACAGCAATCTGCGCTCGTTTTCAGGCTACACCGAAGGAATCACATTTCACTGCTGTCAAAAGGATTCTCCGCTATCTCAAAGGAACACCCAATCTGTGTTTGTGGTACCCCACTCGATCGGACTTCAAGCTGGTTGGATTCTCTGACTCGGATTACGCAGGATGCAAGATGGATCGAAAAAGCACCTCTGGAGCTGCACACTTCTTGGGCGGTAAACTCGTGAGTTGGTCTTCTCGAAAACAAAACTGTGTCTCAACTTCGTCGACGGAGGCAGAATATGTCGCCGCCGCTAGTTGTTGCTCACAGCTTTTGTGGATGAGAACACAACTACGAGATTTTACTTTTCATGTTGATAAAATTCCCATTTATTGTGACTCGAAGAGTGCGATTGCGATGACGAGTAATCCGGTACATCACTCAAGAACGAAACACATAGATATTCCTCACCACTTCATCAAAGAACATGTTGAATAAGGGACGATTGAATTACACTATGTCACTACCGAAGATCAACTAGCCGACATTTTCACAAAACCATTGGATGTCAAACGCTTCCAACACCTTGTGACTATGTTCGGCATGTTGAATATTCAGTTGTGATCAATCGACCCTACATGAACTTTGATAAAGTGTACATATGTCTTTTCACTTCACTTCATTCCCTATGTGTCTTCTAAATTATATCTCTCAAGGGGGAGTTTTCGATTAAGGGGGAGTTTCTGTTTTTTCCGTTATTTAAAGAGGGAATTTTCAAATTAAGGGACAGTTTCTGATTTTGCCTATTTAAAAAAAAAGGGGCTACAGTGAATCATGCCCCGCGAAACTTTCATACACCTCACAACATATTACATTTTTCACAACTTCACTATTTCGCAACTACAGTAACCAAAATTCTCTCAATCTGCTAACTTAATTTTTTCTCGGACCCATGTTAATCAATTCTTTGGCAACTACAGTGGTTCAACAATTTCTCAACCCTTACATGCATCATCTATTCGCGGATCACGAAACTTTCTCAATCTGAAAAAATTTATCCGAGAAATTTCTTCTCACCTGTCAAGACTAAGAAATTTCAACCGGAGAAATTATCACTTGAACAGATGTTTCTTCAAAACTTTATCACTCCGCGAAATTTTCATTTCACTTAAGAAAAATTCAAACTTGCGAATGTTTGCTAACTTAAAAATTTCTCTACTTGCGAAAATTAAAAAAAAAAAACTTTTGAGAAAATATGTTAACCGAGAAAATTTTTGGATAACTCATAAATTTGATAACTTGAAATGCGAAAGTTTCCACTATATGTGAAACTTTACTCTAAATGCGAAATCTCTGAAACATGCGAAAATCTTACAACGTCCTCTTGACTTGTCTATCTGTGATAATCAGCGAATTTTCTCATTACATGCGAAAATTTTGGACAACTTGCTAGATGTCTTAACTTGCGAAAAATTTCCCTATGCGAAATTCTACACTAAGTGTGAAATGTTTTTATCCCGGCTTGCTCAAGTACCAAAATTTTCTCATCTCACATAAACAACTTGAATCCTGAAAAATTCTCAAAGTGTTGAAAAATTTCGTATGAATCCCTAAAATTGTCCAAACTTGCTGTCACATGACCATCATTCAATCTTAACAACTTTATTTCAATAGGACTCTAAATTAGCTTTAATTTTAATTTTACCCTTTTATTGGGCACTTTTATGTCTCCTTTTATTGTTTTACCCACGACTCACTTATATCCTTGTCCAAAAAGTGCTTCAACTCCCTGTCTACTCACCATACGACCCACTACCAACTCATGAACAACTCATCGAGGACATCGATAGATTGGGCTTTCAACCTGAAAACAAGAAGAAGAAAGGCCCACTCGTTCTCAGTGAAGTCACTACACGGAACCTTCCTCAACCCTGGCAAACACTATATCTCCTACTGAACAAGTGCATATCGGGGAAGCATGCCGGCAGGACCGTGGAAACCACCAAATCCTCATCATCCTAACCCGCATCGCCCACAACCGCAAGTACAACTACGCCGAGATCATCTGGATGTATCTCGTCTCCATGGTCCAACGTCGCGACCGGGAAATCGCCAAGGGAGTCACAAACCGCTTCGTCCCTTACATCGGTGGCTCCCTGCAATCATCAAACACTTCCGCATTTTCTCCACTAGCATCCGCATCCGCCCGGCGAGCGAGCACTTCATCATTCCCGTTGTCGAGAAGTTCGCCAAGAAAAATACTCCGGCAAAAGATCGACACGCCATGATCATCCCAGAGGAAGTCCTCGCATATGCCGACCCAACAAACCCACATGTTCAAGACTATCGCACCTCCACAGCCTCATTCCGCGAGAGTCCCCGTCCACTATCCATTGTCCCTATGGAGCAGACCAACCCTGCTGCTCCTAACCCCGGGACTAGCCAAAACCCCACCCCCACTACTAAAAAGTCGTCGAGTCGCGCCGCATCTTCTTCCACCCGCGTACCGAAAAAACGATCGCGTGAGGATGACGTAAGCCGCCCCACGGAACGTCGATCGAACCAAAAACACGATCGACCTCCTCAGTCACATACAAGCCGAGCCCAACCCGTAGGTACAGGAGGTGATGTGTTCACCTCCCGAGTAGAAGACGTGCATTTGGCTCAACCACGCAAACGACCCCACCAATCCACTTATCTTCCTCTCTACAGGAAGATATTTCATCCCACGAGGAGCCACGTATACCATCAACATCCCACTTGGAGATAGTCAATGTTGAAACAAGCAGTCCTTCGCCTCAGACTGCATCCTCGTCAATCACATCGAGTCTAGTGCCCTCACTCCCAATAATTTCATACGTATCTAGGACACATACACCTATTACTGCACTACAGAGTCTTCGTGATTCTGTCAGAACGCTCGGAGATGTCTCTGTGACTGAGAGCGGAAGACCTAGCACGGCCAACATAACAACAACCGTGAGCCTAGGCCATCATTCGTTTGAGTCTGTCTCATCGATGATGCCAACGGGAAGTCTTAGTGACCCCGTCTTTTCCCGTCCTGTGCAAACGGGCGGCCGATCAGCCATCTTCTCCGATTCGGTGACAGTTGGATTTCTTCGTGATTCCAACTTGTTAAACTTACCCCAATTCGTCACCGAGACCGCGCTAGAGACTCGTCTTCAAGAGTTTGCAAAGACTCTTGAGACGTCCATCCTCGACAAAGTCTATGCGCGACTCGATGCGTCCACCATCGACAAAGGCAAAGGTGTGGCCCCGGAGACACCACCACCAATGCAAAATGTGGACGCAGAAGTTGTTCTCTCCTCCATTTCCGCAAGGAGCTCTTCTACATCCTACGAGCAAGATTCGAGTCAATGGCGGAACTCGACGAGGAGGAACAGCAAATGAAGAAAATAATGACTCAACCCATGACTTGCCGCACTCAAGGCGAGTCTAGCGGGATTAGGCGCGACGATCAAGATGATGATCAAGATCGCCGCGAGGGGGAGAATAGGCAGCAAGCCTCACAAACTCAAGGACCCGTACAATCGACGCCGCCTTCTTTCTCTGCACCTGAAACGACGCCCGCAACAGAAACCTCACACCCACTAGCCAAAAAGCCCACCCTATTAACCCCGAGTCACTAGCCAAATCACCCTCACCACCACCTACTACCATCTCAGAACCTCTAACTGTCACATCGACGTTAGAGGCCACCGCCACATCTCCACCACCTGTTACCCAAATCATCCTCGCCAAAACCATCACCACAAACCGAGCCACCAGAATCTCCACAACAACCATCCCCACAATCCACAAACTCCTCCGACGCAACACCCTCGCCACCACACAGCCATACCCCTCTCAATACCGATTCCAACGTGGCTTCTGAGGACGTCTACTGCGCACAAAACGAGATCGAGGCCTACATCTTTAACGATGAATGGCTGTACACACCCGCCGATGCAGTAGCAGCCAGGAAGTTGGTGGAAAATGCTCGACGTCTGCTAAAAGAAGCTTCACTTACGCTGATCAACACTGCAGACAACGTGAACGGAGAGGAATACGACGCTAAACCCGCCGAACTCGAGAACATCCTTCAATTTCAAGCGCCGCACGCTGAGGCTTCTGCTGCTCAACCGGATGTGCCCACGGCGAATATACCAGAAGCACCGTGGGAAACAAAAAGATCACCGCGCCATTTCAAAAAGAGATCAGGAAGAGGATCTGGCGGCGCAAGGAGCAGATCATAACGGCCTTCGATGAATACGAGCTGATGAACATCCAAAACTGGAGCGAAGAAAAGAAGAAGCTCTATCGATGGAGCCTTCTTTGCCACAACTGCACAAAGAGGACGCTGTCCGATGAAGAAAACATCGCTCTGGAAATGAATCGGGCCCCCATCTGCAAAGTAACTGACCTTCGCCAAGAGTCGAAAGGACGTGTTCGCTATCCAGCGTTCATGGTAACGAGGCAGGATGAGAGCTACAGTGAAGTCAGTGAGGCGGACTTCAAGTTTCTGCGCCTGGGTGACCTGTACAGCATGCTGGAATCCATGAAGCAGTTCAGACTCGTCCTCAGAAGTTTTGGACATCTCGTACGGGCTGAACCGATCACCATGGGCTACATAGCTCCCAAGCGCCACATGCTCCAACAGGTCAGATTCTTCGCCACCCACGATCTGCAGATGGCGGTGGAGCACAACCTGAAGAAGGTGAACCTAACTCGCCCATCTTTCAAGAACGCGGACGACTACCGAGAAGGTGATGTGATCGATGGAGATGATCCGGTGGTCGCCTACTCGAACTACAAGGGCGAGATGAGGCTGCTGCGCTGCTCCGAAGTGGCAAAGTTCTCAGATGGACGCTCACCATCATCCAAGACAAACTCATGAGAATTTGCCGCATCCTTTCGAAAGAAGATCCACACTGTCGATCCAAGTTCGCGAAGTTCATCGACGCTATAGCTGATCGAATGGTCCTTCGAAGGAATCTCCGCGCCTTCGAGTTCAAGCTAGGACTTCGCAAAACACTCACTCGCTAATCCACCATCACAACGCCAAGTTCCAAGACTCCCAACAATTGACACAAAGGGGGAGATTGTTAGGATATTTATAGACTGTGTCAATAGTTTAAGTCTTGGGTTTAAAATTGTAATTATCCTTTTAGCTTGGACTTTGGACAAAATGTAATTAGTTAATCTTTAGTGCTTAAGCCTTAATATACCTAGGGTTAATGTGGTATATAAGGTATTACCCTCACTATTGTTAAAGTTAATCAAAGATCAAAAGGCTTATCCTACTTTTCACACAATACACACACTTGAAGGTGAGAACCTCTCCCTTTTCATTCCATCAAAGCCTCTTTGATTCCTTGTTTGGTGCAATCGGGACCGACAGTTAGACTTCGATCGAAAACCTTTCGTTGAGAACTTCGAGAGAGATTTCGAGTAGGGAGAGAATGAATTGTGACTTTCTCTCTCTAGAGTTTGATTTGCAAGCGCTTTCGAATCAATTGACTAAAATTCTCTCATTAGCTCAATGTTTGTACAAGTATTTATACCAAACATACTTGGTATAGATAACATGCTAGGTCCTAAACTAAGGACATATACAATAAAAGCTCAAATCTACGAAGACAGCTAATAAATCAAAGCACAATTAGAAATGATATTCTGCATTTTCCCCCTTTGTGCTTGATTTTTCTTCCGCCTTGTCTGTCCTCGTCGGGCATAGTACGACCTGCACAAGCCCAGCGCATGCTCGAAGTTCTTGAGCGTATTCCTCAGCTCTAGTCGCCCTAGATGTCATCAAGTAGTTCCATCAGGAGGGGTTGCTCTCTCACGAACTTGTGAATATGCAGCATCGTGTATCTGTTGATCTCTTCCAAACTCTTCTCTATATTCTGTCTGATGACCTTGAGCGTCCCGTCACAAAACTTATGAACTTCAGTCTTCAGCATCAACTTGGTCTTCTTAGCGATTGGATTGTGGTAGGTGATGCCTAAGACTGAGCTGACGTGTACGTGATTGTTGGGAAGTCCTCCGATCTCAGGTCCTTTGTTGATCAGAGCAATCATGTTAACCTTCTTCATGTTGCTCTCCAGAGCCATCTGAAGGTCGTGTGCCGTGAAGTACTTGACTTGGCGCACCATGAATCAGTAGAGTCCCTCGAGTCCTTCTTTCTCGATGAAGCCTTGAGGACCATTGTACTTCTCTACATATAGCTGGTAGAGATTATAACCTCCTCGGCAGGGAGGTACGTTAGGTCGCTCTTGCTTAGTTCTTCTCGAGTTCTGTCTACTCGCTCGATGATATAGTAAGGTGTTGGAAGTCCTCCTTTAGCACAGAAGACACTCGAAAGCTGGCATATTGGGGATATACTCTTATAGTGACTCTTTGCTTTTCCTTTGGTAATCCCCAGCCTCACATTTGGTCTAAGGTGGGTCGGCATCTAGAGGTAAGTCGCTGATCCCAGTGAGAAATCCCTCTAAGTTCGAACTCGTTCAACTTCTTCACTTTGTTCGGTGACCTCCATATGTGTTGCCGAACTCCTTCAAGGAAAGGAATTTCTATTTTGATATTTTCCCATGGCGTGTCGATCCGAACGATCCCAGGCATTAGTCTTGTGGGGAATTCGCTCGTTGCGCAATCAATTCTGGAAGCCTTGGGGGATCTTGTTCATGATCTTCACCTTCATGAAGTTCTTCGTCTTCTATCAGCACGGGTCCACCGAAGCTTACTGTAAGAGGTATCGAACGTCTTTGAGCCGTTGTCTCTGATGCTCGTCGGGCATGGAATGGATCATCCACTGTCCTTCAAAGATGTATTTGTCGAGGAACTTGTGTGTAGTTGCTTGGGTCTGCGCCAGGGCCACGAGCATGGCAGCACTTGCTTCTTCTTCCGGAAGCAAGGGGCTTGTAAAGGTCATTGGTGTGGGCGGAGGCCCTTAGAGTAAAGGAGGGTGGGTCGATTTGGGTTAGAGAGGTGGTGCGGTGCGTGGTGTGGGTTGTTTGGGTAGTTTGAGTGGTGGTTTGGGTTTCACCTGCTCTAGCGCCTGTCTGCGTTGCACCTGAGCCTTGTTCTTGACCTTCACCTTGGCCACTCGATGATGTCCTGGACCTTTTCTCCCACCCATGACGGTCCTGATCGTCTGGATCGTCATGTCGACATCATGTACGGGAGCTTTGGCCTCGGTAGGATTGAGAAGTGGCTCAGGGTGATCCACGAGACGCCTGTAGAGTGACTCTTCCTGAGGCGTTCGGGTGGGAAGGCCTATAAGGCGGGCGAGAAGTATGTCGTGGAGTTGGGTGATGGGTATGGTGTATGGGTTGATTAGGATGGAGGAGTCTGTGAGTGGGTCGGTGGGAGTGGGTTGTGGGAATGGGAGGTTTGCTTGTGCTGAAGTGCCCTCAGAGACGGTGCTTTCCCAGTGTCAGCGCCGGGACGTCTCGATGGCTACCAGAACTCTCTCCATCATTTTGTCTTCCAATAATTTGATGGCCACAGGAGAGCTGTTTGGAATTGTGCTTCAGTCACAAACTGGACGGACGCCTCCGTCGTTGAAGGACCAGGTCGACAGATGTCGCCTGTTGACAACCCTTGAGCAAACACTGGCTCCTCAGGCTGGCTCGACTTGAGGTTGTGACTGTCCGAGATTTCCATCCAATCCTCGATTCGAATCTTAAAGATTCTCCTCTATGGATGCTGTGGCAGGCTCTGATTGAACCTGTAAAGCAACCACTTGAGGGTCAAGGCTGGTAGTGGGTGAATCTGAGTCTCAGCCTCGACAGACGCTGATAGAGGATGCTGCGGCTCAAGATGAGCGAAGTAGGATCCGCAGCACTAGGAGTGATAGCTGGCGTCGTGTCTGATGTAGTGGTGACAGGTGTGAAGAGTGACTCGAACAGGATGCTCAGTCGCCTTGGAGTCTGTCTTATCAAACTAATTTCCTCTTCTGACACGGTGTCTTACAGGGTAGCCGTGTGAGGTTATAATTCGCGTGCAACATCCTCACGTGCTTGTTCTATCAGCAGAGGCTCGTTGGGTTGAATTTTAGAGTTCAAAGCCTCGGTTTCTGGCGTTGTAGCCAGTGGAGGTGAGCTATGCCCCGTTTTTGCTTCGGGCTGTGCTTCCGGTTGCAGGATCTCTTCAACAGACCCTTGAAGCACGCCAACAATAATGGGCACTTCCTCACCTAGAGGTTGTTGTGGAGCTTCTAGTTCCAATTCTTGTGCCACAACGTCAATCAACGTGGCATCTTCGTCAGGCATTTGCATTTCCTGAGTTGGAGTCTCCTGTTCTAACTCCTGGACCACCTGGTCTATCAGCTCGGCCTCAGGGCTAGGTTGGTGCTGCTGTTGGGAAGGGCTCACATGGAAATCTGTTGGGGGCCCTCGAATATCTGTTCCGTTAGATGATGTTCCCGACAGTATCATTGGTATTCGTCTCCCGAGGGGTCAGCAAGACGAAGCAGCTAGAACGGAATGGCCATGGATGGCTGGTCCAAATCCGTTAGCTTTGGGTTGTGGAAGAACGTGAGCCGAGGTGGTTGGTAATTTCCTCCAGGAGGTAGACGAGGGATGTTTTGCTCGTATATCTCCATGAATTGTCTGATAATTATGGAGAACCACCGAGCATACGACACATTCTTCGAGTTTGTATTCTCCTTCTGTCTAATATGCTCTGCTAGATCATTCGAGATCAGTTGCGTGAAATCATAGTTTCGAGAGAAGGCGATTCCGTGGAAGATACGGAGAGTGTTACCGTTGCCTTTATCGAAGCCGGCGTACTTTGGCGGCAGATACTTGTTGATGATGTCTTCCAAGGGTGTGGGATGTCGTTGCTCTGAACTTGAGCAAGCTTGGTGAGCAGCAGACGGTATCCCATGTGAAGAAAGTCGCGCACTAGCTCCGCATCAGTGGAAAGGGGGTCGTAATTTTGGCTGAAGGGAAGGTCGAGGACAAGCCCGAAGTCATTGTTGTTCGTGAATATGTGCTCGTCCCTACCACCGTCGTGAAATTGTACGCCCCTTCAATGATGTGGCTCTTGATCATCCCCCAAAACTATTGAAGGTAGACCATCGGCACCGAGGCCGTCACAGTAAGAGCATGCCATAGGGGACGGCCTTAAAGAATGGACACAATAATGTCGTCCGGACACCGGAAGGTAGTCAGGTCGAGTTGAAAATTTGTGTCGTGACCTTTGAGATACATAGCTTTCTCATAGATGTGGTTGTAGGCTGGATAATGATCCATCAGAAAATTAATTAAGAAAAGCAAATCATTAGTCCAAGAATTTAAATTGAGTCAAAATTAACTTGAAGAATATATGAATCGGCATATAGGTATACGAAAGTGAATATTGAAGAGATAATGACATTTCGATATATGTATATAAGTCATATGATAGTTTACTCGAAAATTTTACTAAGTGTTTAATACCACTGTTCACTCCGTGAAGTTTTTCGCATGCAAACTTGAAATTTCAATTTTGTTCCTAAGTGCTGATTTCTAATTAAGATCTTCGTTTATTTCTGCGATCGAAAATTTTATTCGCTAAGGTCAGCTACAGTAAAACATTAGGAAAATTTACTAAGTGTTGGAAGTTACACGCGAGGTACTGTAGCCGAGAAATTTTACGATCGAGAAAAATTTTCGTGCAAATTTACGATTGAAAAATTAGATTTCTGCATAAATTTATGATCTAGAAATTTTTCGTGCGTGAATAAAATTTTTCGCTGAGAAAGTTAACAAGTGAGAAAGTATTTTGATTTTAAAATCTTCGCTGCGAAATTTTACGATCGAGAAAATTGACAACGAGAAACTAGGTTAATCATCGAGAAAATTTTCGATCGATCAAAACTATCGCTACGCATATTTGCGATCGAGAAATTTATCGTCGAAAAATTAATTTTATTGCCGCTAAAATTTTCGACCGAGAACAAAATTGAAATCGAAACTACATTTTGCGATTGTAGTTTTGCGCTTGAAACTTATATTGCGCCTATTCCGTTCAGTAATCTTTTCGCTCGCATAAATTCAAATTCAATTTCTCGATTGTAATGATTTTTCGATCTGCGTTATTTAACTAAGTAAAAAATTTAGCGATCTTTTTCGATGCAAACAGTAAATCAATGAAATTGAAATTCAATTGACACTGTTTGCGAGCGAGAAAGTTCTTCGACGCCTTTAAACGTTTGAAAATCCAGTCTAGTCTAACGCTAAATCAATCTTTAAGAACGCAGAAAATCGAAACAACATATTCCCAGAATGCTTAAAAAACACCAAACTATCTTAAATGCAGATTTAACCCAGATTATACACCTAGAATGTTCATAAATATTGCACAATATCATTCGAGTTTTCAAATTCTAAACTGTCCAGATTTAACACAGAATCATGCGAAAGATCACAGAATACAGATGCAAACGAAGTTTAAACGCACGCAATTCCCTAAAGAATGTCGATTCTAACTTATAAAGATGAAAATCAGTGAAAAGAATGCAAGATTTGAAGAATTTTGACTTTCGTCTTTGTGGGAAGGGTTTTTCGCGAGAGAAAAATTTTTCGACTGTTGAATTTTGCGATCGAGGGTTTTTTGCGTATATTTAAGGATTTCGACTGCAAACATTAATTTGTTCAAGTGGGCTGATTAGACGTTTTTATTACGCAAATTCTAAGCCCATTACTGTTTGCGATCGAGAAACTTATGATCGAAAATTTGCATTTGGTAATTATTTAATTTTCGCTCGACAAATTGGAAGCGAAAATTACCATTTCGTCCAAATCAATTTTCGCTCGAGAAACTGCGATCGAAAACTTCAAGATTCGCCCAAGTTTTTCGATAGTAACTTTCTATGATTTCAGATTGACCCTAAGTTCAAGTAAAGACCACATAATTGCTCCCCCTATGTATGAAGATAACTGCAATTAACTCCCTGTATTTCAGGTTTGTGACATCTGGCTCCATCTTCAAATTTTGTAAATTTGCAATACTTGGAGCAAAAGATGTTGAGAATATTAGAGTTAATTTTTGGAAGCAATTTTACTATTTAAGAGCGTCCTGAAACATTTTTAAGATAAGTTGGTTAAATTCAAATGCATAAAACACGTTAACGATCAAAATATTTAACCATCCAAATTTAAACCAATGCCGTGCACTCCAAGTCGTGACTAATTCGTGAAGTCTTCCTCATTGTTTCTGCAACACTTAGAGAAAGATCATCAAAATAGTTTGGAGCTCACTGCATAAATTTTGTAAATGCTCCCCCTCAAATATTGCACCAAAATTGATTTAGCATGAAAACACATAAAATCAATTTCAAGTACCAAACATGTAATACGCAATTTAGACAATTTCTCCTAGATACATGGTCCCCTAATCATGTATTGAAAATGTTGCGCGAGGGTATGAACATGAACAAAATATTCGCATTTTATCAATTCAGCTCAAACACAAAGTGATATTGCATATCAGAATGTGCGAAAAGTATTTTTATTATTTTATATATATATATATATATAATTTTTTTTTTATGTATACTAATTTTATTAATAGTATGGGTCATATTATTTTGCTTCGATCAACGCCTAAACATTCACAAGACACTTAAAAGATTTAATGCCGTCAAGTTACGTCAGCAAACTAACGTCCTAAGTTCAAAGTATGATCCATTTCGACAACTCTCACTAGGTTCGCTCGAGCTCTCATTTACTTTTTTACTAGGTATTTTTATATTTATATCACTCAAGTCAACACAAGTCAGATTAAGTCAATTTACCTGTGATCGAGGCGCTTTTAATCATTTCAACTATGAGAGAGAGCGTCGTTTTGGAATCAAAGGGACTTTGAAGGCTTCGACTTGGTTATGACTAAGAAAGGAAGGAAACTTTTGGGAAGACTTGAGCTTTATGTCGTTTTCCATTCCTTCGTCGTTCTCCTTATCTCTGGCATTTTTCCCTTTCGTCTTTTTGTCTTTTTCATCCTTTTATCTTTTGTAATTTTCTACACTTGCTCAAGCTGAAGCTCCGCTTCTCTACGAGGCTGAGAGATTATCTAAGGCGAAGTTCTTCTTGTTGGTTCTCGGGTCGATATCGTGCTCCTTTTCTCTTAATACCAATAGAGGTTTCAGAGATTATCGATTTGAAGAAGTTCACAGTTATGGAATTCGAACCGAAGGCCGTGCTTTTCTTCTCATTGTCTCATATAAGAAAGGATTATCGTTGGAGAAGTTCACTTCGTGGTGCTCCTCTTTCCAGCCGTTCTGACGAGTGTACGAGATTATCATGGAGAAGTTCACAGCAAGATCCATGCTCCCTTCTAATGATTTGAGATTGTGATAGTCAAGAGGCAGTTTCTTTTGTCTGCTTTTTGTGCATTGAGCATTCCTCGTGTGTGTTTTCCACCTTCTTTTGTCGTCTTTTTCGTTGTTGTCTCTTTTTTCCCCCTCATTTTCTCAACTGAACATCCCGCCGAAAGCTTAGATAGTCGGTTGAAGGCTCAAAGGGTTTTCAAATGAAGAAAAGGAATTCGGAGAAGGCACAAAATGGATGACTAAAGCTTTGGTAAGGGTTTGAAAATTAAATATTTGGCCGAGTGAGGAATTTCCAAATTAATCATTTTCCTAACGAAGGCGAGTATAAGGCCAAGAATCACTAGTTAAGACAAGCAATGATTGTGTGACTCTCTCAAGAATAGATCCGTCGAAAGAAATAGAAGGCTAGAAACCTCACTAATGATAAAGTGGCTTTGTGTCTAGTAGATTCAACTAAAGAACTATTGACACAAGAATGTGACTTAGACTGACAGAATTAAGCATTTAATCAGTCGCATGTCAGGGAAATTCATACGTGACTAGATCGAGCATCTTAAAGATATCGTCATTCCCCTAATATTATACTTATATGTATAATATTTTTGGATTTTCATTAGATATTTGTATTATGTATATTATTGTGAAATATGAGAAATGTTATGGTGCTCACCTTACGTGAGCACCATCCGTGGGCACCTGTTGTGTGGCATTTTTTTGTGCCACGTTAACACGCCAAATCAACCCCCGACGGGTTCACTAATCCCATGTGTAGGTTATAGATCAATAAAATATTCCGTTGTATGCTGATTTGGCGTGTTGATGTGGTTGATGCTCACGAAGGTGCTCACGCAAGGTGAGCACCATAACAGTACTCTGTGAAATATTTCACGCAAGATATATCATTAAGTATAGAAAACACATAGGATAGAACATGTGAAAGCACATAGGAGCACGCATTACGGAAGGTTCAACATGCCTAATTTTCCGACAAGAAATTGGAACCGTTTTTCATCCAATGTCTTGGTGAAAATGTCAGCTATGATATTCCGTGTTCACAAAATACATATCAATGGTGCCTTTTTCTACGTGATCTTTTGTAAAGTGATATCGTATGTCTATGTGTTTTGTGCGTGAGTGGTGAACAGGATTACACGTAATAGCAATGGCACTTTGGCTATAGTTATAAATTGGTATATTATTTAAATTGTACCCATAATCCGAAGCTGAGTCCGCATCCATAGCATTTGCAACCATCAGCTGGCAGCTGTGCTGTATTCAGCCTCAGCCGTCGACGTTGAAACGCAGTTCTGCTTCTTGGATGACCAGCATACCAACTTTTCGCTTAGAAATTGAGCGCCACCGGAGGTGCTTTCCTGTCCATTCGGAAACCTGCATAATCAGCGTCAGTGTAGCCAACTAATTTGAAATTTGTGCCCTTAGGATACCATAAACCTAAGGTTGAGGTGCCCTTGAGGCAGCGCAGACTCCGCTTGACCGCAAGCATGTGAGATTCTTTGGGTTCGCTTTGGGTTCGGCTTGGAAACGGGCACCCAAGCAGGTGGCAACATAATATCCGCCGGCTTGAGGTGAATGGAGAAGAGAGCCGATTATGCTGCGATAAAGTGTGATGTCGACCGCTTTTCCAGTGGGTCGGCATCCAACTTGCAGCTTGTTGACATAAGAGTACTCAGAGGCTTGCTCTGATCTGATGGAACTTCTCTAGAATGTTCTTGATGTATTTGGTTTGACTTATGAAGATGCCATCTTTGAGCTTCCTGACTTGGAGTCCCAAGAGAATTGCATCTCTCCCATATGACTCATTTAAAATTTGCTCTTCATCAAATCTCCAAATCTTTTACAAAGCCGTGGATTTGTTGATCCGAAGATGATGTCGTCTACATAAACTTGGACGACCACCGAGTCTTTGTCTTGCCATGTTATGAAAAGGGTCGTATCGATCGTTCTTCGTATGAACCTAGACTTAACGAGAAAATCGCTCATGACATCATACCAAGCACGTGGAGCTTGTTTCAGTCCATAGAGAGCTTTGTCCAATCGATAGACGTGATTGAGATGTTCTTGATCAACAAAACCTTCTGGCTGAGTGACATAGACTTCCTCCTTTAACACGTCGTTGAGAAAGGCAGTCTTAACGTCCATTTGGTAGACTTTGAAGTCTTTACGAGCCGCATAAGCCAAGAAAAGACGGATGGCTTCAATTTAGGCAACCAGGGCATACGTCTCGTCGTAATCAATGCCTTCTTGTTGGTTATAGCCCTTCGCAACCAATCTAGCCTTATTCCTGATCATTTCCCCATCTTCATTCATTTTGTTCTTACCATTTCGTCCCGATAATTGTTTACCCATGCGGACGGGGTACTAAAGTCCACACTTGGAGACTTCGAATTGGTTGATCTTATATTTCATAGCGATTACCCAATTCGGGTCTTTGAGTGCGTCTGCTACTTTGGTTGACTCATTCTGGCTTAAGAAGTAGCTGAAGAGACTGTGCTGACGTCTTGTCCTTACTCCGCCCGAATAATCGCCTATTACTTGATCAACCGGATGTTCTCGAGTCCACTTGGGCGCATGGGGCGATGCTGAGGTAGAGGGATCTACTATTTGTGGACCGAGATTTCCAACATTAGCAGATTGGTCAATTGTATGAGGTAGTTCTATATCTGCACTTGAGTTGAGCGACTCTGATGATTCTTCTTCAATAACCATTGTAGGTTCTTTAGTCTTCTGAGGCAATTCTGAATCGGTGAGGTTGGGGCAGTTGATGAGCTTGGTACATCGGCCCCGTCAAGTGGAGGTGCCACTAAAGGTACATTATTTACCGTGTCTGGCCGATATACGGGCTCACACCATTTGAATCCTAAGTTGTTGCCATCTTCTGTTGGTTCTGTGCCAACACACCAGTGAATACGGGTTCTGAACTGTTGTGGTCAGAAGCCAACTGGTTAGGTATGGGTCCTGGACTGATGTGACCAGAAGCCATGGATTTGGCATGGGTCCTGAATTGAGGTGTGCATGAGCCATTGCTGCCACTTCGTGGAAAGTGACATTGTAGCTTTCTTTGATAGTGCGGTTGGACTTGATGTATACTCGGTACGTCATTGAAGTTGAAGAATACCCGACGAATATCGCTTCGAATGCTTTTGGGTCGAACTTAACACATTGCTTTCTGTCGTTCGCCACAGAGCACTTGCACTCGAAGACCTTGAAGAAGAAATGTTGGGTACTCGCTTATTAATGATCTCGTACGGTATCAAAGTGCTTGTGAACCATCGTCCTGTTCTGAATGCAACAGGCAGTATTTACTGCTTCAGCCCAAAGGAAGTGTGGGAGGACGGAATGAATCAGCATTGTACGTGCGGCTTCCACTAGAGTTCTATTCATCCTTTCAACTACCCCATTCTGTTGAGGTGTCTTGGCGGCTGAGAACTACTGACTAATCCCAAGGTTTTTATAAAAATCACTGAGGTGTTTCTTCTTAAATTTAGTGCCATTGTCCGTACGGATGACTTGGATAGTCTGCTGTAGTAAATTTTGAGTAGAATTCATGAAATTGATGATCAAGTCCCCTGTCTCATCCTTAGTTCGGAGGAACTTTGTCCATGTGTGAAGCGAGAGTAATCATCAACGATACTAGCACGTACTTGCATCTATTAATACTCTGTGTTTGCATTGGTCCACAGATGTCCATGTGTCGCAATTCCAAAGGATGGGATGTAGAGGCAATTAGTTTGACGTGATGAGACGCTCGCTTCATTTTTCCTAGTTGACTGCTGAACATTGATGCCTTTTTTGTAGAATAATGGTTGGTAGACCGTGAACCAACTTTTTCGTTGAAAGTCGTTGAAGAGCTTTGATGTTTAGATGAGACACACGTTGATGCCATAGTTGTCCCTCTGCTTTGTAATCTGGGAGATGTGGCAAACAGCTGTCGTGGTCCGCAATGATGTCAGATTAGTCGTGTAAAGGTTTGATCTCTGAAGTCCATGGAGGAGTTCTTTGTTCTGACCGTCCAGCATGAAAGACCACCTGGAATCCTTTATCACAGACTGGCCTATGCTGAATAAGTTATGGCGGAGGCCTTCGACGTAAGAGACATCCATAATTGTCAGATTTTCCAGAATTATATCTCCGAGGCCAAGAATTGGAGCCGAATCGTTGTTCCCAGATCTGACTTTTCCATTTGGTCGGTCTTGATAGTGGCTCATCAGCTCTTGATTTCCGTCATGTGTGTGGAGTAACCAGAGTCGAGGTACCACACATGATGGATCTGCAAAAACAATTTAAAGAGCTTTACGTACCTACTTATAAATGGGTCTTCTCAGCAGATTTAGATGTTGATTCAGATATGATTCCTAAATTAGTGCTAGTAGGAGTTTTAACAACCCAAGCCAATCTCGAGGAAGTCGAGTTGGGTTTGCCCTGTGTAGAAGACTTGGCCTTTTTGGCTTTCGTCTTTTTAGGCTGGGATTTGGAACCCATTTAGGTTGAACCTGGCAGGGAAGGTTAATCTCAGCTCGGAAAAATGCTTTGGTAGGCTTGATCGAGGAAAAAATCTTTTCATGGGATAGTCTCCTAAGGTGCTCGGGGGATTCAATCTTGACAGGATACCTTAGGTGAGAACAAGCATGAATAGCACTATACGCCTTCTCAATGGCTGGATCTTGTGTCCTACGAGTCTCCTAGAGGCATTTGCTTTAGAATGATTAGTTTTATTTCTGATATAAGCCTATTTCGAATTAGTGCTTCTAAATGTGGTAGGCTTTAAGGAGCAAGTAGAAGCAATTATTTTGAGAGAAGAACAACTCTTTTATTTCTATGAGTGTCTTTTATTTGTACAGAAGGAGATATTTTCTTAGAGGCATTCAAATCTACGGGCTCCTTCTCTATTTTTAAACTAGACACTCTCGCCTTCGACTCTAAAGCTGGCCCTACACTCCCTGTAGACGTAAGCGAAACATGATCAGAGTTAGAATTTTTTTAAAGTATTATTTTTGTGTTTTTGATATTTGGAAGGCAATTTTTCTTTCTTCACGCTTTTTAGAACGATGTTATCTTTCGAGGGAGATGCGTGAGAAGTATTGTGTGAGATCGAGGAGGCTCTTAGTTTTTCGATCTCTTTTAGGAATTTTTTCTTTTCCACTTCAAAATTCTCTCTTTCTTTATCTAATGCAGTTTGTAGTTCCTCTATCTGCTTCACGATAGGAGGTTTGTAGGGATAATTTTTAAAATGTATGAGTTTGGCTTCCTCGATTTCAGGTTGAGGCTCAGGAGGTTGAACTATATCACAGATTGGCATCAAGGGTATTTCCCTAGATTTGTTGCTGTCATTTAATTCTTTATAGACGAAGAGGATTTGGGCCCTATGTGTGGCTCTTCTCCTAGCTAACTCTAAAGCCCATGTGTTTTATATCGTAAGCTTCTTTCTTCTATAAAACACGAGGGTTAGTGAAACCTAAGCCTTCAATGTGTTATAAATTTTGTATCCTTGTGCTGATTTAGGAAAATGGTTTGTTCAGTTTGTCCCCTTCGTGTGAGAAGATCGTCTAATTTCTTTACTTTTGCGTATAACTTCTTATGTTCTTCTCATAAGAGAGCAAAATGATTTTCCACCATTAATTGCGGCTTTACAGGCGTCAAGTTCTTTCGTAAGTTTACAACCTTAGCATTGGATTTATCTAATTGGGCTTCTAGGTTGGTGACCTTAGTTGTCTCTTCAGTTATCCTATAACTGAGGCTAGCTTTCTCATTGAGATTCCTAACCAAACAATTATAGTTATTTTATAACCTATCTTCTAATTCCTTAGTTATCGACCTATGCTTCTCTAAGGGAATATACTTAGTCTCGCTAATAATGGGACTCTTTCATAATTCTTCTCTTTTGTAATTAGAGCTTCTAAGTCCGCTTCGAGACTAGCTATCCTTTCTTGAGATTTAGTTAATTTCTTCTCTACTTCCTTTACGCTTTTTTGCTCACGTTTCATGTTAGTGTATGCTGGTTGATACGATTCAAACATAGTCAATAATGTGGAAGGAGTAACTACCTCCTAAGAAGATTCGGATGCTTGGTCTTTGTCCGTCTGGTTGGTGGTTTCGGCGTCAGAATCCTCGTCCAGGCGGGCCATGAGGGCGAGATTCTCTTCCTCTGAGCTACATGTATCCTGGAGTAGTAGTTGGCATCTCTCTTCTTTGGGAGAGTGCATTCTCTGGCATAATGACCTGGTTTCCCGCAGTTAAAGCACTTGGTCGTCTCTTTGATGTTTTGACTTCGGATGTCTCCGGTGCACGTTCTTTGTTTTTGAGCTTGAGGTCCGCAGTCGATTGGCTGATGATGAGGGCTTCTTCTTGATGTATTGTTTGCTCATCATTTTTCCAATTAGCGTCAACTGCTTTCCCAGAGATTTCATGTTGGGCTCCATGTCTGAGTCTGATTCGTCTTCAGACTCTGAGGGGGTAGGAGGCTTGATGGTCTTCTCTTTTTGTGATTTTGAGCTTCTCTTCTCTGAGACTAGGGCAACCGTGTCGTCGATAAGTTTGCCCTTCTGCTCCTTCTGAATCTCGCCTATATCTTCCTCGTGCTCTGCGAGATTGTCAAACACGTTGTGGATATCCAACTCCTCAAGGTCTTATTTTGCCGGATTTGAGTGGATATCTTTTTCCATTCTGAGGGCAGAGAGGAAAGAAATCGTATGTTGGTTTCCATGTTCGTCTTAGTGATTGCATTTTCCTCATCTCATTCAAGAGTGTGAGATATCTTTGATAGATATCATGTAGGCACTCCTCTGGTTTAGCTCTTAAAGAGTCGTAAGCTGCGAGAATATTTGCATTCTTGGCCTTGATACCGACTTCTGTTCTTTGCATCATTTTATGCAGCTCATCCACATTCCCTTAGCTGTTGGAATGCTATCGATCTGTCGATAGATGTCGTTTGGAATCCCCTGCATAAGAGTGTTTTGGCTATCAGGTCAGCCTTTGCTCTCACTCTTTAGTCCTCTATGTATTACCTGGGCTCTTTGAGTCGCCTAGAGGAGGGAGTTGGAGGATTAGCAGTGTTGTCGCTTGGTACATTTACACAGAACTGAGCTGGACCTTGCTCAAGTGATGAGAGAAGGTTGTCGCCATGTTCCTTCAGCTAAATGAAATTCAGAAAATGACTTCGACATATTGTGTATTCGCCTCTCTTAAGTATCGGGGGACGGTTGCATTACAAGCGAGTAAGCAGCCTTGTTGTTTTCTTGAGTTGATGTAGGATCTTCGTTTGTTGTTTTGAGAGTTTGGACTGATGTTATGTGCTTCACACGTAGCAAATTAGTCAGTAGCGTTTGATTCGAAGCACTCGAGAATTATTTTCGATTCAATCTTTAGAGTTTGATCAAAAATAATTTTGTCGAGATAAAATGTATATGTTACTGTCTCGTGCGAGGAAACGAAAAATTTTTCGAGCAAGGAAAATAGCTCAAAACCTTCCGATCGAGAAAAATTTTTGGATTGCGAATTTATTTCGATCGCAAGAAACAGTACGCTTAGTAAGTTTCTCGCTAAGTCAAAATAAATCCGTTGACTGAAAAGTTTTTCGACCGTAATGATTTTCGCAGGGTCAAACTTTAATAGTTTGACTGAAAAAGTTTTTCGACGGTAAGTTTTGCGAGCGCAAAGTTCAATGGTCTTCGTCGAAAAAGATTTTTTGCTAAGTAATGCTTGAGAACTTTTCTACCAAAGTCGTTCTTGGTAAATACGACTTTAGGCCTGACTTAGGATTCTGATAGAGAAAAATTTTCGCGCAGAATTTTTCGATCGAGAAATTAACCTGATTGAAATACCTAGCGAGAAAAATTGAAATTATCGCAAAAAAAATCACAGAATACAATTGACACTGATTCAAGCAATAACGACGAATTACACTATGAAATTACATGGAATTGCTCTAATCAGATGATGAATACCCACGAACACACATTTAAACACATTAGAAAGCAAAACATGTCGATTTTGACCAAAATCAATTGTGTTCTAATCAGTTCTTCGCGCGAACAGTAATCACTCAAATCCGATCGACTCTGCTAAATCGAAGTTCAAACAGCTACGAATCGAATCGCAATCACTGTATAACTAATGTGAGCACAGAAACATCAGATTCAACCAATTAAGCACAAAATTGAGCTGTTAGATCGAAATTGAAATTCGCGCCAAACTGTTCTTCGATTGAACAGTACCAGAATTCAAATTTTGATCCAATTTTCGATTTAAAACAGAACGAATTTGCTCTGATACCAATTGTTAGGTCCTAATTTATCAACTCCTAGATCCTAGACTTGAAATCTAAGGAATTCGATTAGAATTGCAGAGGCTTAGACTTTGATCAAAAACCTTTCGTTGAGAACTTCGAGAGAGATTTCGAGTAGTGAGAGAATGAATTTTGACTTTCTCTCTCTAGAGTTTGATTTGCAAACCTTTTCGGACCAATTGACTAAAATTATCTCATTAAGCTCAATGTTTGTACAAGTATTTATACCAAACATACTTGGTATAAATAACATGCTAAGTCCTAAACTAAGGACATATACAATAAAAACCTCAATCTACGAGGACAGCTAATAAATCAAAGCACAATTAGAAATGATATTCTACAATACCAACCTTCGCCTTGACATCAAGCTTGCTCCTTTCTCGAATCGGAATGTGAACGAAATAATATGAGACGAAATTTTTATGTGATTAACCGAGGGTTTGACTCTACTCCATTTCTCAATCGGCGTCACATCTTTTAGCATGCTCGTCAACAATCTGTTTGTATATAAACGGAAGTATACCCAGCCTTAGCCCAAAAATTATTTGGTAGATTTTCTCTACAAAAGACCACACTATCTCTACGACGCTCCTGTTTTTCCCTCTTGATGATGCCGTTTTTGTCCGAAGTATAAGACGGAGTAAGTTGATGATGTATATCTTCATCTTAATAAAATTGGTTGAATGCATTTGAGTTGAACTCAATGTCATTATCGGATAGCACAGCTTTAATTTTGCATCCACTCTGGACTTCGACCATCTTCTTGAAATTTTTAAAAATTCCAAGAACTTGACACTTGAATCGTATGAAATAAATCCAAGTCATCCTCGTAAAATCATCAACAAGTAAATGAAGTATTTGTTGCCGTTCAAATATTCTGTTTTCATAGGGCCACACACATCCATGTGTATCAACTCAAGCTTACTTTGCGTCCTCCAAGTCGAAGAATGCGGAAAAGGTAGTCTATGTTGCTTTCCCATTTGACATGAGGCACACACTCAATCGGATTTTTGTATCTAGGGCATATTATAAACCATCTTCTTTTTATAAAGCAAGATCAAAGAATAAATTGCAATGCCCAAGTCGTTTGTGCCAAACACTAAAGTCGACAACTTTTGCTATTTTCGCACTTTCACCAACGAAACTCCAATTTATCGGAAATGTTTTCTCACCATAGGCAACTAAGCAAAAATATTATTTGAGAATCATATATGTAGCAGCATTTCTTCTTGAAGAACAGAGAATAATCATTTTCCATCATTTGGGCGACAATAACCAAATTTGGCGTCAACGAAAGTATATAAGGGACATTGTGAATCTGTCTAATACCTCGCTTTGATGGAACAGCTATGGATCTACTTTCTTGAGGTTGAACTAAGCACCATTTCCAAGCTTCACCCTCGTATGGATCGAGTTGTCTGAAGTTTCGAAAATAGCCTTATCCTTCGCCATATGACTCGTACACCCGCTATCAACGTACAAAGTAAGTTTCTCATAAACCAATTTAGTTGAACGTTCACGCATGATCACTTACCATAAATGTCACAGATTTACTTTCATTCCACGGACATCTCATTTCGTTTGTCAGCACATTCCATATATAGACTCAGTCAGCATATTTCCACATGTAAACTCAATCAATTAATTACTCTCCAAAATATAAATCCCAAGTCGCACAAGGAAAGATAGATCATTGACTCACTGATTTAAGAGTCAATAAGATAGCACTCAAACAGATATATCATTGATATTCTTTCCTAAAATATCACATGTAAGCACTTCATCAGAATATCTTTTCCGTATATAACATAGTCATATCCGGGTGATCACAGTGATATTCTTTCCTAAAATAACTTATCACGTGTACACCTCACATATCACTTAACAGAATATATTTTCCATATATAACACACGGTGAGATTCCATTCATACGGTAACCAGGTGATCACATCTATATTCCAGTTAAGCATAAGATCACATATATTCGATTTTCTTAAAGATTTAAATCATAGTGAAACACTTAATCGAATATAATACATACTTAAACATCATAAATCATAAATATCGAGTTTTCCAAATTGTACCCCCATAATACATAATTACTTGGAATAATCACAGCTCTCATAATCATTTGGACCAAGAAGTTCTACAATCTCCCCATTTTTGACGATGATAAGTGTTAGGATCGATTAACGCGTTTAGAGGGGGGTGAATAAATGCTTGTCGCTTTTTCGGTACTTAACCGGTTATGGTCAATACCGGCCCTTGATATTTTTCTTGATGTAAGGTGAGGAAACGGATCAGTCGGTTTTGAACCAAGACCGATGATAAACGTGATGTGATTGTGTGTGAGAAGGAACACCAATTTGTTTCTGGAAGTTCGGAGTTTACTCTCACACGTCTCCCCTTCTTCCTCGCAAGGAAGGTTCACTAGATCTTCAATTATACACTACAACCTTCCCAACTGCCCTCAGCTTTAATCTAATGAATCACATAGGCAGTCGTATAATACAATCCACCTACTTCAAGAGCTTGTCAAAGCCCCTTGGAAACAACTCACTTACTAACTGAAACTGGTCTGTACAGTGAGCACAACACCCAAATAACTCGGTTAAGAGTTTAACAGTTTTTCACTTGTTTTTCACTTTCAAGGTTCGTCGTCATTTGTGTTCATCACTTCTCTCTCCTTTTTATAGTTGAGCTTGATGAGGGGAGCTATTGTGAGATAGCTCCTTGTACCAGACAATGCATTAAATGTTACCCAAAACGGTTTCCATAGCAGTTTCCGCTGTGCCATTTGCTTTTTCCTTTTTAGCTAAGCCAGACTTCAGCTTGGCATTTTCTTGGCAGCCTTGCATTGAATGTTCTTTCAGAAGTCTTCAACATCCCGCCTTCAACAATTTTGAATTTTCGTCCATCTAGCTGGTCCGTATCTGCACTCCGGTCTTGGCAGTTTACATCCGATTTCTGGTGCGCTTGTTAATTGCTGACTGGTATCCGGTCTTGAGTCTTCGTTTAACCGGTATACTCAGTCAAGTTTGGACAATCACCAAAACTGTTTAATCTGAATTCTTTGATTCAAGATTTCTAACGATTTCCCCCATTTTGGTGATTATCAAAACTCAACGAAGCAGAAATTAATTTATTATATCAAAGGGATTTGATACATAAACTACCAATCTATTACAACCGTTGTTAGCCTATCTTACTACTTTGAATTGGCTAGTTCTTCGTCCTTCCGGTTGAGGACATCTTGAGATCTCGACCTTCTGCTTCGTCAGTAGGCCAGTTCTTCGATCTTCCGATCGATGACATCTTCCAGTCCCGCCTTCTACTTCGTTAGTACTGCAATCTGCCCTTTTCCTGAATTGTCAGCACTCTTCTTCTCCATTATTGACAACCGCTTGTCCGGTATGAGGGAAGGCAAAATCCATTAGCTCTGCGGCTTGTCCAACTTGCTCCGTTTTAGCAGCTGGGCTCCTGTAGAGCTACGGTATCCCCTGAACCCAGCCTTGTCGATGGTTTCTTCGGGGAATCAGATGTTGCGACGAGGAGATCCTCCGCTTGTTTTCTCTCAGTAAGCGCAACGAATCTGATAGGAGCGGAGGGATACCGTCTGGCATGGCATTCAATCCCGGGTATCCGCTCGTCAACTCCAGTGCCGTTTCTTGGTGGGTTCTCAGCCTTTTCTCCACCAAGAAACTGGGACGGGCGCCATCATCTTCATTGAGTCCTTGTAGTGCCAGGATGGTCTGCCCTTCAGGCGGCATCATCTTTTCAGCTATGCCATCTTCTGTGTGTCCTAGGTTTGCCACTTTCATCTCGCCCAGTCCACAGAGAAGCTTTCCGAAGCTAGCCTTCTGTGCCGTCGGACTTGCTTTAGAATTTTTGCTGGTCCGAAACAGCATCTTTACGTCTTTGTTGGACCGCCAAGAGGTCTTTGTATACCCTAATGGGTTGGTTTGCGTCCATGTCAAGTTTGCGACTCTGAGATGGTCTAATAGAAAACAAGATTTGGACTAGTTAGGCTTTTTCTGGTTGTGAGGCTTATCCTGACTAAGGGTAGTGGGTGTTTTGGATAGGCATTGTAAACTCAGTCGATTGTAGATTGATGAACTTCGAAAGAGGGTGCGAGGTCCTTAAATACTTGGGAGAGTTTCGTCGTGTTGTCTCACTAGTGTATTGGAAACCATACCATCCTTATCGCTCCATTTAGTGCGCCGGAACTTTAAGTCTTGTCGATTGGCAGAGATTCTTTGATGACAAGACTATTCACGCATTCAGATGACCCTGCAAACTCAAAGCCAGCTATGCCAAGACATATAATATGTGCATTGATGCAGTACAATTATTAAAGCAAAGTCTGTCTTTAACCAGCAGTATGGGTACGGTGTAATATCCATTGGACAGATTCTAGTCCCGATTTCAGAAGGAATCCGGTATAGGTAATGAGAACTTGGCTTAAATCGATATAAGATACATGTTTAAGTTTCGGTAGTGGATATTTGACAGAGTTCGATTTTGCTTGAAATCGACTGAGATAAGTGTACGAGCTGGTTTTTATGAAGAAATGACCGGAAAAAGTCGTGCACTGAAAATCATCAGAATACAACATTTCCGTAATGTCTAGGCAACTGCGTTATATCATTTACATTGATATAACATTGTTCCCCCTGACTTCATGCTAGGACTCTAAAATATTTCTAATAGTCCTAAGGCACTCTGAAAGAAGATAGACTTCGCTTTGAAGAGCGGTCTCATGTGTCTATCACTTTCCAGTTTGTCGAAGTGTCCCTTAGTCTCGCTTTCTTGATCACTCGACCTTCCGATGATCTCTTAAGTGGAGTATTGATCTTGTGATTGTAGTTGCAGAGGGTCTGTCGTGTCTGATCCTTCCACTCTATGATACCCAAACGATGTTGGATGTTCACCTTGTCATCGCGTGACATCCAATGCAGTAGCTTCACTAACAATAGAATAGCTTTTTGTTGAGATATACGAATTCCGGTCTGTAAAATCAGCTAGATTCTAGGCTTGTAGATGATCGCCATGGTATAGAATTTCGTATCTGATCACCAATCCAAATTTTGGTCTTTTAAACATCTGCTTGCTGGTCCCTGTCAGCTGGCACTCCGGTCGGATCCGTTTGCTTTTGTTCAGAACGATCAACCGTAGGTTAACTCGGTCTCGGTTTGGTCTGACTTGAATAGTCGTGGTCACCATTTTATACCCCTTGGAGTTTGACTGATGCCGCTCAGAGACCGGTACTGCATATGGGATCCAGTCTGCTGGCCGTTAGGTATAACAAACCTATGTCCCTCCGATAGTTAGTTGTGTTTGCCACGCCCTCTTCACCTTCATGTTTGATGTGCTCATTTGAGTTGGTCTCTGAACTGTCGTCCATACCACCTTCTTTAAATTTCTGCTTGAAGTCCTCATGTACTGAATATAACCAAAATGGCTTCAAGTGTCGCGTCCGATGCGATAGTTTCACAATCAGTTCCTTCTATCTACAGGTATCCTGGAATGAACAATCTTGCCTTGTTTTTGAACACCCGTTTTTGTACCGGTTATTTTTTAATGTAGTTTTGGAATATCCATCCAAACTTGGCTATCCTCAACCTGGTTCAGTTTTTGAGTGGCCTTCATCCAGTTGTCCCCTTAAGGTTTTAATTCTTGAAGATCGTGGTTGAGACAGAGGCATGAGCAAGCATGTTGACTGACGCTTGATCTTTATTTGACTCTGGCATATCTAATGATGAGTTTCTTAAGATGATTAGGTTTAGCACAGTTTCATCTGATGGATTCCCCCTCAGATTGTCCCTTCATCCGATATTTCTTCATTGGTTATCGAATTTTACTTAGCTGGATCCTTCCTGCAGTATCCCCTCATTTGAATCTCCAGTTGATTGCTAAGCCGGTTTAAGCTCTCACACCGGGGTTCCTTACAAAATCCTTTCGGAGTCGATTTACCCGGTCGTTGTCCAGACATCTTGAATATCTGAAACGTTTCCAGCTCAGATCTCGTAGTGTAGTCTTTCCTGTCTCCTTAAACTAGTGACAAATTTTAGTGTAGCGACCGGTATGTTTTCTCAGCTACTTCACTTTGCAGAAATGTCCTGACAGCATATAACTCATGGAGTACTCCATCGTTCTCAGAATATGATGTTAGTGTAATGTTGAAAATTTAGTGTCTGTCTACTTTCCCTTAAGTCTATTACTGAGACTGGTTGGCATGTTGAAAATTAATTTGTCTCCAGCATGTTATGTCGATGGGTTATAAACTAGATTAGTCCATCTTGAATATGTAATTATTTTCAATTTTAAATGATCTAGTCTTTTGTGCCATAGCCATCTCTTGGACTTACAAGTTACCAAACACGTTGGAATATAAGCACTTGCTTATTCCAATTTAGAATGCCGGTATTGTCGGTTCCTCGTCCATTTAGTTTAGCTATGCCCCAGTTTTGAGCAATACAATTTAGAGTTGTCTTTATATCCTATGAATTTACCTTGGTTGCTACCCCCAAAGGTAATGATAATCTTAGCACATGGTTTAACGCCTGTGAGACGTCTTCTCTCCTCGGTTATGTGCCGATAGCAACTGCTGTCTAGAAACTAGTTGGTCTAGTTGGATTCTTGCAAGTATTCCTACAAGAGCAACCAACGTCTTTGGTACCCACTTAGACTTGGGTCCGGTCTGGGATTATATTCTCAGGTATCCAAACTTGGATTATCCGAACTTGTCTACCAGTAACAGGATCAATAAGAAATCTGCATTTATTGTTCCTGTTTTGAGACTGGTATCTAGGTCTTCTATTACCTGGTGTTTCTGGTTTTGTGTTGTGAGCATTCCCCCTAGGTTGTTGAGCTCTTCCTTTTCGTGGAACGTTATTCATATCGGTATTCCATTTTACCGTGCGAGGTAATATATTCTTATTTGGAATCGGGAGCTTGAAGCTGTTTGCATATCCTGGTCAGTTCTCTTAGACCTGTTCATGATGCTGGAACTGGGTTATTATCTGAGGAACGAAGAAAATTAATTACCCGTGAGGTAGTCGGTTGATAGGACGTCGTCGCCTCTTCAGTGTTAGTCGGTTCACTGTATCCTAGACCTGTCCGATCATAAGTGTCCTTCATTGTTTCTTGGAGACAATGAAGCGTCTTGGACGAATTTGTCCAGGACTGGACTATCGTAGACAGCTTTTGAATCTCCGAGTTTTTTAGCTCGGTGATTTCTCTTAGTGTGTTGTTTTCTTCCTCCAGCTGAGTAATTCTTTCATTCAGGGGTCCGGTATTCTCTTCTACCGAGCCTTTCCCTTTTCAACAGCCTTCAGCTTTTCGTTCAATTTCTAGTATTCATCAGCCATGTTCTGAAGAGCATCCAAGACTTCTTTATAGGTGAACATGTCTTCTGGGTCTGATTGATCTCCCACTAGGCAGACAAGTTCCTTCTCACTTTCATGTTTGCTCAGTTCGTCTTCTGAACTAGATTCTACTGAGTCTGTATCATCCCATCTACGAAGTTATTTTTAGCTAGGGATGCACTTGATTTCGTTATGCCTTTGGACCGGTCTGCCTTCTTTTTGGGGCAGTCGGCATTGTAATGTCCAGTCCTATCACAGTTAAAACCAGTGTTAGTGTTTTTATCTTTTTCATCTAGTTTACCTTGTGACGTTTTGGAAAGTTCTGCTGCTCCCAGTGTTTTTACTGATTGAACTGGTATATTTTTCCTCAGTCATGTCTGGGACTCGAGCTCGTAAGCTTCTAAGTTTTCTCCGATTTGGCATAATTTGGTCCACACTTCCTTTGCATTCTTACAAGTCATGACTTGTCTGAACATTCCTATGTCCAATGTGTTGAACATGGTGGTTTTGGCAATATTGTCAAGATTTGCCTTTCGTCTTTCTAGCATTACAACTCGTGTCTTTCCTTGGGAATTTCACGCGGTTAATTGGGATGGCGGCGGTCGTACGTTTACTTTGTTGAACACGAATGGTCCAGTCTCTAACACATCGACCATCTCATCATCTTGCACGTAGAGATGAGTCATTAACCTTATCTTCCATTCAAGGAAGTTTTCCCTGCTAAACATAAGAAGCTGATTGGATAAAGTCATGGTTAGTACGAGAAATGTCAAGTAACCCGCTCTTATACCACTTCTTAGGATCGGTTAACGCGTTTTGAAGGGGGTGAATAAACGCTTGTCGCTTTTTTAGTACTTAACCGATTAGGGTCAATACCGGTACTTGATATTTTTCTTAATGTAACGTGAGGAAACGGATCAGTCCGTTTTGAACCAAGACCGATGATAAACGTGATGTGTTTGTGTGTGTGAAGGAACACAAGTTTGTTTCTAGACGTTCGGAGTTAACTCTCATACGTCACCCTTCTTCCTCGCAAGGAAGGTTCAATAGATCTTCAGTTATACACTAAGTACAACTTACCCAGCTGCCCTCAGCTTTAATATAATGAATCACCTAGGCAGTCGTATAATACAATCCACCTACTTCAAGAGCTTGTCAAATTCCCTTGGAAACAACTCACTTACTAACGAAACAGGTCTACGTACAGTGACGACAACACCCACATAATTCGCTTAAGCGTTTAACATTTTTTCACTTGTTTTTCACTTTCAAGGTTCGTCGTCATTTGTCTTCATCACGCCTCTCTCCTTTTTATAGTTGAGCTTGATGAAGGGAGCCGTTGTGAGATAGCTCCTCGTACCGGACAGTGCATTAAATGTTATTTACCCAAAACGGGTACTGTCCCGTTTCCAATGAAGTTTGCGCTGTGGCATTTGCTTTTTCCTTTTAGCTTGGCTAGACTTCAGCTTGACTTTTTCTTGGCAGCCTTGCATTGAATGTTCTTTTAGGAGTTTTCAACATCCCACCTTGAACAAGTTTCTGGTGCGCTTGTGAACTGCTGACTGATATCCGGTCTTGAGTCTTCGTTTAACCGGTATACTCAGTCAAGTTTGGACAATCACCAAAACTGTTTAATCTGAATTTTTTGATTCAAGATTTCTAACAACAAGTAATTAATGCCTATCTTAAGCATATGAGTACACTCGATATGAAGCCAATTATGCACGTAGCATGTTTAAGTATCAAGGCATGCGACATATGATAAGAGCAAATAAATTTATCAATTTTCAAAGCATGCATCCCCTGTCTAATTGCTGATATTCCTATGTAAAGCACAGTAGCAAAGATTTAGCAAATATCACATGGAATGTCACAAATTACCACGGATGTCGCAGATTATCACATCATGGAATGTCTCAAGTTATCACATCAGGTTGGTTCCCTGCCTATGTGCGGAATTCCTTAATCCTTAACTAGTCATCAAACTAAAGCATAGAGGATGAAGACATAAGAATATAAAAGCAAGCAAGCCGATTATATTATATCATTCCAAAATATGGCATTAATTGCCTCTCCCCCTTCAGCATCAAAAAGGAGGGACACAAACACTACCAACCTACTTAAACCTGCAACCAACCACGACCTTCAAAACCCAGATACTTGTTAACCCAGAAAAGAACTGAGCAGACTAGAGCTAATCCTAGTAGAGCTAGGAGATAATTAGGGAAGGAAGTTCTAAGGACTGGAACCGCTATCAGGTGAGGCAGATGAGGATTCAGCGATATTCAGAGCCGCGGAGATCTCCTTCACATACTTGTTAACCCTTTTGAAGTTCCGTGAGATCTCTTTGAACTTCTTTCGGTTCTCATCCTTAGGCCCTTGATACCACTTTTTAGATAGGCTATCGTTCCCTGCTCGTCGTCGCTTTCATAATACCTTTTCTTCGGGGTCGGACTTTTTGAAGAGGCCTTCAGATCCCTTGTCTTGGACCATCCTCGCCGCTCATCATAGCGTATACCAACACGCTTCAGTGTGACCAGATCTACTGCATGCTGTGATCTGTCTTCCCAAGCTTTCGACAAGGAGATGCCCTTGTATTCAAACATATGCGTAAGCAGCATTCCATATGGAAGTTCCTTGTCTGAGCCCTTAATGGCATATACCATGTACTTAAGAACAAAGTATCCTAGATGCAGCGGCCTATTCTGGGACACCATATAGAGAGTCAGAATGCTCATGTTGTTCATTGTGGTGGAATGGCCTCCACTGTCAACGCGGGCGCGCCAGAGCGTGAAGTGTAGAACTTTGTACGGGAAGTTTGTTTAAGGCTTCTCCTTCGGAGAACTTAGTCTTATAAGGGGAATTCCATAGGACTTTCACGCAATCACCAGGGGTACCTCATACGTACACCACTGGGGAAAATCGAAGTGACAGAGACCTTCGTTTCCCACTCCCAGCATCTCATTCACTTTCGTAGTGTTTCATTCGCGTTTCTTCCCAAGCACATACGACTGCACAGTGATCTCAGTTCCGTCTTCAACGAAAGTGAGATTAGCATAGAACAGCTTCACCACCTCCACATACACGGGCTTGTCGATTCTCAGGAAGTTTTCCCATCCGTACTCAGTCAGCCACGTTGCCACTTGGCTCGCCCATCTCGTCAAAGTTGACGCTCCTTCCTCGTGCAACTTGCCGCTTCTGAAGTTTTTCATAGAGTTCCTTGGCAGTCTCAATCAGGAATCTTACTTCATCGGTGATTTCCTCCAGATTATCAGGGTTGAACAGCACTTGCTTGTCAGTATCACGACTGGAATCTCGTGGAGGTGACTCGATATGAATAGAAACAGATTTTTCTGGCGAGGCAGATTTTTCGAGTGTGGCAGATTTCTCTGGAGATGTAGGCTGATCATGAGAGGAGGCATGAGATGGAGTAGGAGTGTTGACGATCTTCGCTTTCTTCTTCGGTTTCGTCGGAGATTGCTTCGACTTAGAGCTACTTGCTGATTTGGAGCGAGTGGCTTCTGGAGAGAGCGGGGACTTAGTCAGAACAACCTTACGTTTTTTGTCAGAAGGAGATCCGGCGCCTTTAGTTTTCACCATGGTTGAGATCGAAGGAATGAAGAAGGAAGTTATGAAGTGAGGATAGGGTTTGAGTGAGTTGAGGAAGGAAGCGATTGGTTATAAAGACCGAAGGTTGGTTGGATAAGGATGGAAAGAAGTTATTAAGAGATGTGATCTCGAGAAGACATGTGGCCGATAAGGAAGGGATTTCAAATTTGAATTTCAAAGATACTTGGTAGAAAAGGAAACTAACCCGTTAAATGGAATTTGCTGAAGGTAATAGGTAATCTCGCGGAAATTAAGTAAGGAAATAAACACTTAACATCAGAATTCAAAGAAAATGTTGGCTGAAAATAGATTTTGACGTAAATCTCGAGGAAAATCTATTTAGAGAGAAAATATTCTCCCCATGAATGGAAAGAGACGATAGATAAGGAAGGTAAAATTAGAAAAAATATTGATAGAATCAAGGGATAAAATCGAGGAAATCTTAAAGGATAAGGTCAAAGAAATACTAAGACCTAACTTATCTTGTCACCTTTTCTATTTGAGCTCAATAATTCCTAATCGGTCGCGAATATTTGTAGAGTATACATTTTAATTGTGCATGATTTCAGTAGTTGTCCGTGTAATTAGGGCTTTATTTGTATTAGTCCATAGATTAGGACTAGTTAGATATTTATACCAAGTTTGTTTGGTATAAATACTTGTACACACATTATGCTTAATAGAGA
The DNA here is from genome assembly GCA_027422505.1 of Craterostigma plantagineum. Taxonomy (NCBI): domain Eukaryota; kingdom Viridiplantae; phylum Streptophyta; class Magnoliopsida; order Lamiales; family Linderniaceae; genus Craterostigma; species Craterostigma plantagineum. The sequence goes on from JAPQWV010001130.1 coordinate 46,194, forward strand.
AAGTTTTGGAAATTGATCCAAAAGGCTTGCAATTCAATTCCTATAGAGAGTAACAATAGTAACTTCTCACTCTACTCGAATTCTCTCTCTTGTTCTTCATTTGAGTTTTTTGATGGAATCTTAATGTCAATCATTATCATCGAATTACTTACATTCATGCCTAGGATCATAGAGTTGTTAGTCGAGGACCTAACAATTGGTATCAGAGCAAATTCGTTCTGTTTTGAATAGAAAATTGTTGGATTTGGATCGAAAATCATTTTCAGTTTACTATCGAAGAACAGTTTGGCGCGAAATTTTTTTCGATCCAATAGCTTAATTCTGTGCTTAGTTGAGTTGAATTTGATGTTTCTGTGCTCGTTTAAGTGTTAAATGATGATTGCGATCAGATTTGTAGCTGTTTGAACTTCGTTTTTAGGATTAAATCGATTTTGTGATTTACTGTTTGCGAAGAACATGAAGAACACGTTCTAATTTTGATCAAATTCGACATACTTTGCTTCGTAACGCGTTTATTGCTTGTTCGTGCGTAGTTACTAAATGATCGCAACCAATTGCCTGAAATTTCACTGTCTAATTCGTTGTGTTTGCTTGAATCTGTGTTAATCGTTTTCTGCGATTTTTCTCGATCGTTCTCATTTTTCTCGCTAGGTTTACGATCGGATTAATTTATCGATCGAAAAAACTTGACGCGAAAATTTTCTCAGTCAGAAGACGAAGTCAGCGCTGGAATCGTCAATACTAGAAACGATTTTAGTTAAAAATATTTCTCGAGCATTATTCGGCGAAAATCTTTTTCGAGGAAGACCAATTTTGACTTTGCACGCGTAAACACTTTCTCTCGAAAAACATTTTCGGTCAGACATTTAAAGTTTGACCAAGCTAAATATCATTTACACGCGAGAAACTTTTGTAGTCAAGAGATTTGTTTTGACTTGTCGAGAAACTTACTAACACACTGTTTCTTTACGATCGAAATAAATTCACGATCTGTTATTTTTCTTGTAGAAGATTAATTTTAGTTGTGCTTTGGTTTCATTATGTCCTTGTAATTAGGGGCTTTATTTGTATTAGTCTGTAGGTTAGGACTAGATAGATATTTATACCAGTGTGTTTGGTATAATTACTGCGTAATCAATCGCAATCAATAGAGAAAGTTTTGGAAATTGATCCGAAAGGCTTGCTTTCTAGAGAGCGAAACAACAGTAACTTTTTCACTCTACTCGAATTCTCTCTCTTATTCTTCATTTGAGTTTTTCGATCAAATCTTAATGTCTATCATTATAATCGAATTACTTAGAATTCATGCCTAGGATCATAGAGTTGTTAATCGTAGGACCTAACAATTGGTAGCAGAGCAGATTCGTTCTGTTTTGAATCGAAAATTGTTAGAAGTGGATTGAAAATCAATTTCTGATTACTGTTCATCGAAGAACAGTTTGGCGCGAATTTTTTTTCTTGATCCAATAGCTTAATTATGTGCTTAATTGACTTGAATTTGGTGTTTCTGTGCTTGTTTAAGTGTTAGATCATGATTGCGATCAGTTCTGTAGCGATTTGAACTTCGTTTTTTGGATTAAATCGATTATGTGACTTACTGTTCGCGAAGAACATGAAGAACACGTTCTGATTTTGATTAAATTTGACATACTTTGCTTCATAATGTGTTTAATCGCTTGTTCGTGCGTAGTTAATAAATGATTGCGAGCAATTACCTGAAATTTCACTGTCTAATTCGTTGTTTTTGCTTGAATCTGTTAATCGTATTCTGTGACTTTTCTCGATCGTTCTAATTTTTCTCGCTAGGTTTACGATCAGATTAATTTCTCGATCGAAAACTTGGCGCGAGAATTTTTCTCGGTCAGAATACGAAGTCAGTGCTAGAATTGTCAGCACTAGAAACGATTTTAGTTAGAAACATTTCTCGAGCGTTATTCAGCGAAAATCTTTTTCGAGAGAGACCAATTTTGACTTTGTATGCGTAAAAACTTTCTCTCGAGAAACATTTTCGGTCAGAGCTTTAAAGTTTGACCAAGCTAAAAATCATTTACTCGTGAGAAACTTTTCCAGTCAACAGATTTATTTTGACTTGTCGAGAAACTTACTAACGTACTGTTTCTTTACGACCGAAATAAATTCGCGACGCGAAATTTTTCTCGACCGAACGGTTTTGGGCATTTTATGTCGCTCGAAAATATTTCGCTGACAGACTTTCTCGCACGAGAACAGTACACATTATATTCAAATTCGACGAAATTATTTTCGATCAAACTTCAAAGATTGAATCGAAATAATTCTTCAACTATTTTACGAATCAAACGCTACTAACGAACTTTGTCACGTGTGAAGCACATTACATCATCTTCAAACATTCAAGACACTTAACGAAGATCCTTCAACAACTCTACTACAAAACAAGATGGATGCATACTCGCTGGGAAATGACAATCGTCCACCGATCTTGCTACGTAGCGAATACACCCTTTGGAGAAGCCGCTTCCTCAGTTTCATCACTTTAAAAGATCAAGCCGAGAATTTGCTGAAATCACTAGAAGAGGACCCGCACAGTTTTGGGTGAATATTCCCGGTGACGAATCGGTAACTCCTCTAATTCCCGCATCTAGACGACTGAAGGAGCCTAGGGAGTACTCACTCGAGGAAAGGGCTCGAGCTAAGGCTGATCTAGTAGCTATGAATACCCTCGTGCAGGACATCCCAATGACATATAAGACAGATTGATAGCCTTTCATCGGCTAAAGGAATGTGGGATGAACTGCATAGGATGATGCAGAGGACAAAAGTTGGCATAAAGGCCAAAAAGACGAATATTCTCACAGCTTACGACTCCTTCAAAGCAAAGTCGGAGGAAAGACTATATTGGATCTACCAAAGATACCTCACTCTTCTCAACGAGATGAGGAAGATAGAAATCACGAAGACCAACATGGAGACAAACATCAGATTTCTCTCTTCCCTGCCCGCGGAATGGAAAAAGATATCCACTCAAATTCGACAGAATAAAGATCTAGAGGAGCTGGATATCCATGTCGTGTTTGACAATCTCGCACAACATGAAGATGACATAAGCGAGATTCAAAAGGAGCAGAAGGGCAAACAGACTTCGGACGACAAGCTCTAAAAACAAAGAACGTGCACCAGAGAGCTCCGAAGTCAAGAACCCAAAAGAGGCTAACAAATGCTTCAACTGTGGCAGGCCAGGTCACTTTGCCAGAGAATGCACTCTTCCGAAGAAGAGAGATGCCAACTACTACTCCAGGAAGCTCCAATTGACTAAACAGAAGGAAGCTGGAGTAGCTCTCATGGCCGAACAAGACCAATGGCTCGAGGACACGTCGAGTTTTGAAGAAGAGAATTTAGCCCTCATGGCCTGTCTCGACAATGAATCGGACGCCGAAACATCCATCGTACGATGACAACGCATCCACCTCGTCACAAGAGGTAGTCTCTCCTTCCACATTATTGACCATGTTAGATTCATATCAAAAACAATATGCTAACATGAAACGTGAGCAGAAAAGTATTAAGGAAGTAGTGGATAAACTTTCTAGGTCTCAGGAAAGGATAAAAAGTCTCGAATCAGAACTTAGGAGCTCTAGTGCTAAGATAGAAGAACTTACTAAGAGCATACATTCTAGGAGACTAGTCAACCTCAAATAGGACAGCAGAGCGAAAAGATTAAGGAGTTAGAAGATAGGCTAGCAAATAACTACAATTGTTTGGTTAGGAATCTCAACGAGAAAGCCACCTTAAATTATAGGATAACCGAAGCTACCACTAAGATCACCAACTTAGAAGCTCAATTAGAAATATCAAATGCTAAGGTTAGTGAGCTTAGTGAATAACTAGATGCCTGTCAAGCCGCCAAACTAACGGTAGAACATAACTATGCTCTCCTAGGTGAGGAACGCAAGAAACTATACGCTAAAATTAAGAAATTAGATGATATAGTTACGCGTAGGGGACAATCCGAACAGACGATATTTTTGAACAAGCCCAAGGATATAGAGTTCTATAATCCTATAGAAGGTATAGATTTCACTAACCACGAGTTCTACGGAAAAAGGAAATTTATGATATTAAGAACATGGGTTTAGGTGTAACATCTCTTAGAGAATTTACTGAACGTATCAAAATAATTATGATTCATCTATGAGAAAAGCCTCACATGGGCCCGAGATCCCCTTGACTACACTGAACTAAATGAAAGAGACAGAAATATGAAACCTTCTTTAACCCCTGTCTGTTATTTAGTTCAACTCCTACCTCCTGAATCTCAAGCACACAACAAGGAAGTCAAAGACGTTCATTACAAAAATTCTCTATACATACCTCCTCTAATAAAACAGATAGAGGAATCTCAAGCTAAATTAGACAAAGAAAGAGAGAATTTCGAAGCAGAAAATAAGTTCTTCAAAGAAATGAAAAACCTCAAAGCTTCCTCATCCTCCCAAACTACCTCTCACGCTATACCTCAAAGCGTGAAAATCGAAAATCACCTTCGAAAGATAAAAAGTTTATTAATAATTCTATTAAGACTGCTAAGACTAAAATTTCTTTACCTACGTCAACAGGGAGCGTAGGGCAAGCACTAGAATCGAAGGCAAGAGTGTCTAGTCTTAAGAAGGAGCAAGTAGATTTGAGTATGTTTAAGAATGTTACTCCTTCTGTACGAATATATGACACTCGTAGAAATAAAAGAGCGACTTCTTCGCTTAGAATAATTGCTTCTATGTGTACTCTTCAGCCCATCACCTTTAGAAGCACCAATTACGAAATAGGCTCTACATCTAAAGCTAAAATTAGTCATTCTGAAACAAATGCCACTAGGAAGACTCGTAGGAAACAAGATCCAGCCATAAAGAAAGCTTATGGCGCTGTACATGCCTGTACTCACCTAAGGTATCCTGTAAAGATTGAATCCCCCAAGCACCTTATGCTTATCAAAAGAAAAGATCTTTTCCTCAGTCAAGCCTACCAAAGCATTTGTACGTGCTGAAATTCAACTTCCCTACCAGGTTCAACCCACTTGGGTTCCTAAAACCCCTCCTAAGAAGACAAAACCCATAAAGGCTAAGTCTCCTAAAGACAAACCCAAAGTTACTTCCTTGAAGGCACTTGGGTCGCTAAAGTTCATATCGAAAATAATTTAGGAATCATATCTGAACCTAAGACTATATCTGCTAATCTGAGAGGACCCATGCTTAAGTGGGTACCTAAAGCTCTCTAACTTGTTTTTGCAGATACATCATGTGTGGTACCTCGACTCTGGTTGCTCCACACACATGACAGGAAATCAAGAGCTGCTGAGCAACTATCAAGACCGATTGAATGGAAAAGTCGGGTTTGGAAACAATGACTCAACCCCAATTCTAGGACTTGGGGATATCATTCTGGAGAATCTGACCATAAAAGATGTCTCATACGTCGAAGGCCTCCGCCATAACTTGTTCAGCATAGGCCAGTTCTGTGACAAAGGGTTTCTAGGTGGTCTTTCATGCTGACCGGTGCAGAATTTTGGATAGCCGGGAGACAGAACTCCTGCAAGGACTTCGGAAAACAAATCTACACACGATAACCCTGACATCCGTGCGGCCCTCGACAGCTGTTTACCTCATATCTCAGACAGTAATTCAGAGGAACAACTTATGGCATCAACGCATGTCTTATCTCAATATTAAAGCTCTTCAACGTCTCTCAACGGAAAAGTGGGTTCATGTTCTTCCAACTATAACTTTACAAAAGGAGCATCATTGTTCGGCGTGCCAATTAGGAAAAATGAAGCGAGCATCTCATCATATCAAACAAGTGGCCTCTACTTCACGTCCTCTGGAACTACTACATACGGACCTCTGTGGACCGATGAAGAAACAAAGCATAAATGGATGCATGTATCTGCTGGTCATAGTCGATGGCTACTCTCGCTTCACTTGGACAAGGTTTCTCCGAATAAAAGATGAGACATGGGACTTGATCGTCAATTTCGTGAACTCCACTCAAAATTTGATGCAGCAGACTATCCAAGTTATTCGAACAGACAATGGCACTGAGTTCAAGAACAGATGTCTCAGTGAATTTTACCAGAAACTTGGGATAAGTCAACAAATTTCAGCCGCCAAGACTCCTCAACAGAATAGGGTAGTCGAACGAAAGAACAGAACACTAGTGGAAGCCGCGCATACGATGCTCATCCACTCTGGACTCCGCCAGTAAATACCGCCTGTTTCACTAAAAACAGGACAGTGGTTCACAAGCGCTTTGACAAGACTCCGTACGAAATTTCTAGATTAGTCACCTGAAATTACGGAATCCGATTACATAAATGTACAGCTTTTGTCGAGACTATCTCATCATATCAAAGGTGGACCCTCCAGCTTTGAACTAGACTTGCATTAGAAGCGAATCAACGAGACTTGCATTAGACGACTTGCATTAGAAGCGAATCAACGAGACTTGCATTAGACGATTTGCATTAGACTTGCATTAGACTTGAATTCTTATAGTGGACCCTCCAGCTTACGAGACCGACGTACCAAGTGCTTCTCACGTCCCTACCTCACCCGATTCAGAATTGCCACATAATAAGGAAGAACCTACAGTGGTGATTGAGGAAGAATCATGGTCGACTGTCAAACGACCAAATTATAATTTTTTAACCTAATTCTTTTAATATGAGCGTAGAGCAAATAGGGATCGTCTCCACATGGAATCGGTAATTTATTTCTTTATGAAACGTAACCAAAGGTGGGTGGGGGTTATTTGAACTAATTATCTGGTTAATAATCAACAATTAATTAAGGAAAAAGCTAATGCAAGTAAATATGAAAGGAGAATTCAATAAGGAGAAAGATCTAGTCGAAGGAGTTTATCTGCCCTAATTCAGCAATTATCGAAGCATAAATCACATCACACATGCGTACATAAATTGGTTATAGTTGACGAATCAGCACCGAACAACTAATTTTTCATTATGTGTTGATAACGCACTATCTTAAATAATCATTTCCCTTTTTTGTAGTTAAATCTGGGGACAGCCCTTAAATTAACTAGGTAGATAATCAAATAAGTTCGTACGAAAAACTCTAATCGAGAGATAATCTTCGGGAACAGCCCTCCAAGATTTAATGTCCCGAAAGCATTAATACCTAGAAAAACCCAAGTCTAATCTGAAATGTAACACAATAGTTCCATTCGAATTAGCCCGTTTATCCCTGCAATGCCAATTAACTTCCTTGAGCAATCAAACATTGTTTGCTACTGTAGTAGAACAAAACACAATTACGGATGAATTATTCTAACTAGCAACATTCGAAATTATCAAACAATGGCCATCTGTTTCATAAATCAAATTTATAAAGAACAAAGAACAAACAGGTACATACGAACATGTGATGTTATTGTTAACAATTAAATCTAAAATTGCATGTAATTAGGGTTTCAATTTTCCTCCGACTAGAACACGTTATTAGCCGCTAAACATAGTAGATAAACTGCCTATAAAGCTTATCGATAATTCAGCATATTATGTATATTCAATAATTTTACTACCTGTTTCGTTAATATTCCTTGACAAGAGAAAACCGAGATTCCACACCGAACGCTTGCTTGACCAAAGAGAATAAAGCTGACTATACTAGCTAAGAACGCTCAACCATAATGATTGCCCATAAAAATACTTATATTATATATAAGATATGTGTGTAGTTGAAAATAGCAAACGACTGAAGAACTAAAGCATAAAAGACTATGATATAACAAAGGTAAAGATGAAAACAGAGAATGATGACTCTATCACTCGATGATCCTTGTTGTGCTCTCGGTTGCCCTTTTATAGGGTTTGATTTTGGGTAATGATTCCCGTTATTGCTCCTTGATTCTCTATGATATTATCGGATGATAGTATGATTTCCAATTATTTTCTCCTCCTCATAATTGCTCGAGTATATCTTCAAAAATAAGAGATGATTCTTTATATTTGACTCCGTAATCGCCCCGTGAATGTCTCTTAATACTCTGGTAAGATATCTCTCCAAAATTAGGGATGATTCTTTATAATTGGCGCCTTATAATTGGCATTGTCTCTCTGACGCCATATTTAACCTAAACATTCAATAAATAATAATTTAGCACAAAATATGTTATAAATATAAACTCCAATATTATGTATAATATAATTCTATCAAATTCCCCCACACTTAAACGATGCTTGTCCTCAAGTATTCAAAAGAGAAGAATGAAGCATGTCAAAAACAGTTCATCAATACTCATTAATCGATTCAGAGAAAGCGAATATTTCATAACGTCTAACACAAAGATAATCACGACTATTCCAGTGATCTCATTGAAGTCCAAATGCACAGAGCTAGCAACACTCACATGGTTCACTCGATGCACTCAAAGTGTTCAAGGGGGTGCCAAATGTATACACTCAAGTCAACAATATGGAATGGCATTACCATAAACTTGCATATATATCACATTGTGTCCACAAGCGAATCAAGTGCACAAATCAGGAAGGTCTTTCTTTTGGTTGTAATGGGACTGGGTTTATTAAGAAGGGATATTTGGTGGAGTAGGCTAAATTTTTGTCGTACTAGATGATTACTTAATCACCCAAATCTCACAAGTAACAGATAACAGAGCAGCTAATCAACTGACACTCTACGAATCCAAATGTGAGATGATTGACTCGGCTCACGACTTAAAACAAATAAAAAAAAAAAAAACAGAACAATTCTTATTATGCCCTCTTCTTTTCCCTTCTTTCTTTTTTTCTTTATATATATATATATATATATATATATATATATATTCTTTTTTTTTTGTTGTTTTTTTTTCTTTTCTTTTTTTTTTGAGTTTTTTTTTCTCTTTTTTTCTCTTTTTTTTTGGGAGGGGCATTTCTTCCAACTCAAATCATAGAACAAAACTTGTTACCTATATAAGACTACATATTCCTAGATTAAGTTTTAAACAGACGAAATAGTTGTTCGGCTAAGACATAGAGATCAGTAATTCATCTAATCCGACAATAGGGTTGAAAAGCAGGCCAAAGAGATAAGTATAGGCTAATATAGTGGTTTTTATTTCAAGAAGAATCAAGGCTAAGGCTCAAATGGGCTCATTGGGCGATAAATATTAAAGGTCGGATGATTATGAGGCCAAGGGCTTGTTCTAAATGCCTTCATCACTTTCGTACACGAAAATTCACTTGTGATATCAACATGCATAACAACGCAATTCCTAGAATGATCAAACCTTATGTGACACTCTAAAAAAAGACGAGCACATGTATGACATGCTTTTTTTTTAAGGCTCAAAATCTCGCTTTTATAGGATGGCTCTGTGCAACTCATGTGCATTCATTCTTCAAATCAATCCCGAAAAAGTGTTATCATCCTAATATCAGATCGTTAATCATAGATGCCTCCCTTATCTCATAAATCATATTGATTTACCCAAAATCTGATTTTCTTTTTTTTTTGTTTACAGAAAATGCTAAATGCAACCCTCCCCCACACTTAAATGTTACATTGTCCTCAATGTAAAGCTAATGCTGAATGCCACAAAGATTAAAAAGAAAGAAAGGCTCCCCTGAATTTGTAGATCGAGGCATTCCGTGAAGGATGACGATGGTTGCGTGCGAGCCGAGTAGGATCAGTCATCATTGTTTGTCGTAGTTAATCATCTTTATGGCTGCAACACAAACATAATTACCGAACACAAAGAAAAAAATAAATAATAATAATAATAAATATCGGGTTGCCTCCCAATAAGCGCCTTTCTTTTACGTCTTTGGCTAGACATGCCACTCGTTCTTATGGGTTTTGCACATAAGCGGGCTTGCTCAAATGAATTTGCTCCACAGTGGAAATCTCCATGGGATCGAGAAAGGGTTTCAGCCTGTGACCATTCACTTTAAAATTTTGTTAGTGTCGAAGCTCTTAATTTCGATGGCACCCGAAGGAGAAATATTCACAATACTATAAGGCCCAGTCCATCTAGATTTAAGCTTACCTGGCATGAATTTCAGGCGAGAATCAAAAAGTAAAACTTTTTGGCCTACCATAAAGTTCTTGTGACGCAAGAGCTTGTCATGAAAGTTCTTCGTACGCTCCTTGTAGATCCGTGCATTCTCATATGCGTCAAGTCGAATTTCCTCTAATTCTTGTAGCTGAAGCTTCCTTTCTTCTCCTGCTTTTTCAGTATCCCAGTTGCATTGCTTAACTGCCCAAAAGCACGATGTTCAATTTCAACAGGTAAATGACAAAACTTACCAAATACCAAGCGATATGGGGACATTCCAATCGGAGTTTTGTAAGCAGTACGGTATGCCCAGAGAGCATCGTCCAATCTCAAACTCCAATCTTTGCGATTTGGGTGGACAGTCCGCTCTAGAATGCCTTTGATCTCCCGGTTTGACACCTCGGCTTGCCCGTTGGTTTGTGGATGGTAGCTGTAGCAATCCTGTGATGCACTCCATATTTACGCATTAAAGCCTCAATAGATCTATTGCAGAAATGGGTGCCCTGATCGCTGATTATTGCTCTTGGAGTTCCAAACCTGCTAAAGATGTTAGACTTGATAAACCTTAAACAAGTGCTCATCGGGAAAAAGTTCAGCGATGGGTAAGGCGTCCTCTTCTCGCACAAGTCGGCTCAAATGGTCTGCAACTGAGTTTTCCACTCCTTTTCGGTCCTTGATCTCCCAATCGAACTCCTGAAGTAGACGGACCCACCGTATTAACCTCGGTTTAGATTCCTTCTTTGATAAAAGATACTTCAAGGCTGCAGGATCAGAATAAACTGTGACTTTAGAGCCTAACAAGTAAGATCTAAATTTATCAAAAGCAAAGACAATAGCTAGAAGCTCTTTTTCTGTTGTCGTGTAATTGCATTGAGCGGGATTGAGGGTCTTTGATGCATAGTATATCACGTGACTCTTGCGTCCATCTCTTTGCCCAAGAACAGCTCCGACAGCGTATCTGCTAGCATCACACATGAGCTCGAACGGCTCATCCCATTTCGGAGGCTGAATTATTGGGGCAGCCGTGAGAATTTTTTTAACGTATCGAACGCTTGCTTGCACGCTCCATCAAAAGTGAAAGGGACATCATGTTGCAACAATCTCGATAATGGTTGCGCTATCTTCGAGAAATCCTTGATAAAGCGTCTATAAAAACCTGCATGGCCAAGAAAACTACGCACCTCTCTCACGTTAGTAGCATAAGGTAGAGTAGCAATTAAATCAACTTTCGCTTTATCTACTTCAATACCCTTGGATGACACGATATGTCCTAAGACTATCCCTTCCTTAACCATGAAATGACACTTTTCATAATTTAACACAAGATTCGTCTCGATGCAACGTTGCAAAACTTTAGATAAGTGCCCTAGAGAATGATCAAAAGAATCACCATACACGGTAAAATCATCCATGAAAATCTCAATGCAATTCTCAATCATGTCAGAAAAAATACTAGTCATGCAACGTTGAAAAGTGCCAGGTGCATTGCATAATCCAAAGGGCATGCGTCTATATGCGAAAGTTCCAAATGGGCATGTAAACGTAGTTTTCTCTTGATCCTCTTGAGCAACAATAATTTGATAGTAACCAGAATATCTGTCGAGAAAACAAAAGAAAGGTTTACCTGCGAGTCGTTCGAGCATCTCATCAATAAATGGGAGTGGGAAATGGTCTTTCCTTGTGGCTGCGTTCAACTTTCTAAAATCTATGCACATTCTTCACCCATTTTGCACTCGCATAGGCACTAACTCATTATTATCATTTTCAACTAAGGTAAAACCACTCTTTTTTGGAACCACATGAACGGGGCTAACCCATTCACTATCAGATATCGGGTAAATAATACCTAAATCTAGCAGTTTGAGAATTTCTTTCATTACCACTTCTTTCATGGCTGGATTTAGCTTGCGCTGAGGGTCCCTTGTTGGTTTGGAATCGGTCTCGAGTAGGATACGATGCATGCAAAAGCGCCGGGCTGATTCCCTTTATATCCGCTAAAGTCCATCCTATGGCCGTCTTGTGATCTTTCAATACCTTCAGCAATTCATCTTCTTGACGCTGTTAAGTCATTCGCGATGATGACGGGTAAAGTCTTATTTTCGCCCAAAAAGACGTACTTCAGGTTTTCTGGCAATACTTTAAGTTCCAATTTGGGGGCCTGCTCTAGAGAAGGAAGAATTCTGTCCGGATTAGGGGTAATTTTAAAATGGGAGGCGCTGACCTGAATGGTAGAGATGTGATAGACCCCAGGGACAAGATTGCTTCCCGTATTCCTTCGATGTTCTCTTCTGATACATCCTTCTCTGTTCTGTTGTGCTTCATTACAAAATCTAACTCATCAGTAGTAATATTCTGCTAAAATTGGTCATGCACAATAATATCAATAACATTCATGCAACAAACCGACTCATAATCATTAGGATATTTCATCGCTTCAAAGACATTAAAAGTAACAAGCTCTCCATCGAATTCTAACGTTAAAATACCCTTATCAACATTAACCTTCAGTTTAGCAGTTTTCATGAATGATCTACCAAATAATATTTGAGCAGAATCATGCGAATTATCAGCTCCCATATCCATGATATAAAAATCAGCAGGGAAAATAAGTTCTCCTACTTTCACTAATACGTCTTCGACGAGGCCTTCAGGATATGCAACACTTTTATCTGCTAGTTGTATTATCACATTAGTTGGTTGCATTGGACCTAATTTCAGAACATTATATAAATATAAAGGCATAACATTAATAGAGGCACCCAAGTCAATCATACCTCTCTTTATCAATTTATCTCCAATCACGCAAGGAATGGCGAACATACCTGGGTCTCCACATTTAGAGGGCATAGTTTTCTTTATCATGGCAGAAACATTTTTACTTACCACCACCCTCTCATTTTCGGGCCATTTCACTCGGCGAGTGCAGAGTTCTTTCAGGAATCTACAATACTGGGGAACATGTTTGATGGCATCCAAAAATGGGATATTAATCTCTACTTTGCGAAAAATTTCCAGCATTTCCTTTTCGGTTTCCGCCTTCTTTGATTTCGCCAACCTGCCTGGAAACGGAGGTTTGATAATTATATTAGAATCTGAAATTGTTGGAGTGCCACTTACTTCTTTGGTTGATTCGTCGATAACTCGAGGCTCTTTCTCGACAGGGGTTTCGACCTCTTCAGTGATCGGAGGCTTGTCTCCTAACTCTCTTCCAGTGCGTAAAGTTACAGCACTCACGTTTTCCTTTGGATTCACCTGCGATTGTGCCGGCAGTTTCCTTTCGAATTTTCGAGCTCAAGTTTTCCAATCGCAGCAGCAAGTTGTGAAATTTGTGTTCCTTGGCTCTGGATGCTAGCTCGAGTCTCTTGTTGAAATCTCTCATTATCCTGTCTCATGTTAGTGGTACTTGTAACTAATGCTTTAACCATATCTTCAAGAGACATACCTGATTGTGGTGCAGGCGGTGCGTGATAAGGTTGTGGAGGCGGTATCGGGGGTCGATAAGGTTGAGGATGTTGGGGGAATCCCGGAGGTCTATTTTCGTAACTGAGATTAGGATGGTCCCGCCACCCTGGATTATATGTGCTCGAGTGCGGATCATATTTCTTTTGTGCTGGTCCGGGAAAACCTCCCATTGCATTTACTTGCTCATTGGAATCTTCTTGCATAGTAGGACAACTCTCGGTAGAGTGGTTTGGATTTGTGCAGATACCACAAGCTTTAACCTGTTGTATTTTTCCTACAACCAATTTTTCAACAAGTGCGGTTAGAGCATCGATTTTCGAATCAGTAGAACATACCTGAGGTGCTGGTTTGGGTACGAACTCTTGTCTAGTCCTGAATTGCTGTGCATTGGCAGCCATCTTTTCGATGAGAATGCGTGCGTCATTCGGGGTTTTATTCACCAACGCTCCTCCGCTAGCAGCATCAATCATGTTTCGATCATGGATCAAAAATCCTTCATAGAAATATTGAATTAAGAGCTGCTCTGAAATCTGATGTTGAGGGGAGCTCGCACATAATTGCTTAAATCGCTCCCAATACTCATAAAGACTCTCCCCATCATATTGTCTGATTCCGCATATTTCTTTTCTGATGTTTGTAGCTCTTGATGCAGGGAAATATTTTTCAAGAAATTGTTTCTTCATCTCATTCCAGCTCGTAATAGAGCCTGTTGGTAAATAGTAGAACCAATCTTTAGCTCTGTCAGCTAAAGAAAATGGAAATGCTCATTTTCACGTGTTCCTCTCCAATGTTCTGTGGCTTCATAGATGTGCAGACCATATGGAATTCCTTCATATGCTTGTATGGGTCTTCGCCTGCTAGACCACGGAAAATAGGAAGTGCATGAATTAGTCCAGATTTCAATTCAAAGGTACCATTAATAGCTGGAAATGTGATGCACAAAGGTTGTTGATTTAAATCTGGTGCGGCCAATTCTATCAAGGTTTGTTGAGCTCTTTCTTCATCCATGGTTTCTTGGGAAATGGTTGCTGCCCTATTTGAGCGTTGTCGAGCTTCTTTCCTTAGTCTTCGAGCTGTCTTCTCGATTTCAGGATCAAAGAGAAGATCGCCTGCACTAGAAGAACGACGCATAAACTAGAAAAAAAAATTAATAATAATAATAATAATTAACACAAAGAAATAAATTTTGGAACCGAACTCCCCGGCAACGGCGCCAAATTTGGTCGACTGTCAAACGACCAAATTATAATTTTTTAACCTAATTCTTTTAATATGAGCATAGAGCAAATAGGGATCGTCTCCACAGGGAATCGGTAGTTTATTTCTTTATGAAACGTAACCAAAGGTGGGTGGGGGTTATTTGAACTAATTATCGGGTTAATAATCAACAATTAATTAAGGAAAAAGCTAATGCAAGTAAATATGAAAGGAGAATTCAATAAGGAGAAAGATCTAGTCGAAGGAGTTTATCCGCCCCAATTCAGCAATTATCGAAGCATAAATCACATCACACATGCGTACATAAATTGGTTATAGTTGACGAATCAGCACCGAACAACTAATTTTTCCTTATGTGTTGATAACGCACTATCTTAAATTATCATTTCCCTTTTTGTAGTTAAAATCTGGGGACAGCCCTTAAATTAACTAGGTAGATAATCAAATAAGTTCGTACGAAAAACTCTAATCGAGAGATAATCTTCGGGAACAGCCCTGCAAGATTTAATGTCCCGAAAGCATTAATACCTAGAAAAACCCAAGTCTAATCTGAAATGTAACACAATAGTTCCATTCGAATTAGCCCGTTTATCCCTGCAATGCCAATCAACTTCCTTGAGCAATCAAACATTGTTGCTACTTTAGTAGAACAAAACACAATTACCGATGAATTATTCTAACTAGCAACATTCGAAATTATCAAACAATGGCCATCTGTTTAATAAATCAAATTTATAAAAGAACAAAGAACAAACAGGTACATACGAACATGTGATGTTATTGTTAACAATTAAATCTAAAATTGCATGTAATTAGGGTTTCAATTTTCCTCCGACTAGAACATGTTATTAGCCGCTAAACATAGTAAATAAACTGCCTATAAAGCTTATCGATAAATTCAGCATATTATGCATATTCAATAATTTTACTACCTGTTTCGTTAATATTCCTTGACAAGAGAAAACCGAGATTCCACACCGAACGCTTGCTTGATCAAAGGGAATAAAGCTGACTATACTAGCTAAGAACGCTCAACCAATAAAAATACTTAGATTATATTATATGTGTGTAGTTGAAAATAGCAAACGACTGAAGAACTAAAGCATAAAGACTATGATATAACAAAGGTAAAGATGAAAAACAGAGAATGATGACTCTATCACTCGATGATCCTTGTTGTGCTCTCGGTTGCCCTTTTCATAGGGGTTTGATTTTGGATAATGATTCCCGTTATTGCTCCTTGATTTTCTGTGATATTCTCGGATGATAGTATGATTTCCAATTATTTTCTCCTCCTCATAATTGCTCGAGTATATCTTCAAAAATAAGAGATGATTCTTTATATTTGACTCCGTAATCGCCCCGTGAATGTCTCTTTATACTCTGGTAAGATATCTCTCCAAAATTAGGGATGATTCTTTATAATTGGCGCCTTATAATTGGCATTGTTTCTCTGACGCCATATTTAACCTAAACATTCAATCAAATAATAATTTAGCACAAAATATGTTATAAATCAACATAATATAAACTCCAATAATATGTATAATATTATTCTATCAAATCATCAGAGACGATCGCTCCAAGTGAAGAATTGGAACTTCCTCACGCAAGTGATCAATCAGAGACTACAGGAAATCTAGACCCACAGATGGCTGATGCATCGTCTTCAGTCTTGCCTCATGAGCGCAAGTGGACTAGAGGTCACCCGATTGATCAGATAATTGGCGATCCTTCGGATGGAGTGAGGACACGTCGTCAACAAAGTCTCTTCAGCTCCTTCTTAAGTAAAAATGAGCCTACCTAGGTAGCAGACGCAATTCAAGACCCAGATTGGGTAATAGCGATGAATGATGAACTTCATCAATTCGAACGCCTTCAAGTGTGGACCTTAGTACCCCGTCCGCACGGGAAAACAATTGTCAGAAACAAATGGGTATTCAAAAACAAGAAGAATGAAGATGGTGAAGTGATCCGGAACAAAGCAAGGCTAGTTGCGAAGGGATACAATCAATAGGAAGGCATCGACTACGACGAGACATATGCTCCTGTTGCCCGAATCGAAGCTATCCGTCTTCCTGGCGTGCGTCCCACAAAGACTTCAAAGTCTATCAAATTGATGTTAAGACCGCCTTTCTCAACAGCGTGTTAGAAGAAGAAGCTATGTCGCTCAGCCGGAAGGATTCGTTGATCAAGAACATCCTGATCACGTCTATCGATTGGACAAAGCTCTCTATGGACTAAAACAAGACCCACATGCTTGGTATGATTTCGTGAGTGAATTCCTCGTGAAGTCTGGATTCATACGAGGAACGATAGACACAACTCTCTTCATCAAAAGGCAAGACAAAGATCTGATGGTCGTTCAAGTATACGTCGACGACATCATCTTCGGATCAACTAATCCACGACTTTGCACGAAGTTTGGAGATCTAATGAAAAGCAAGTTCGAGATGAGTCACATGGGAGAGATGCAATTCTTCTTAGGACTACAAGTCAGGCAACTCGTGATTGGATTTTCTTCAATCAGAAAAAATACGTCAGGGATATTCTGAAGAAATTCCATCAAGATCAGAGCAAGCCTCTCAGCACTCCTATGTCACCAAGCTGCAAGTTAGATGCTGATCCCTCTGGCTAGTCGGTCGACGTCACACTGTACCGTAGCATTATTGGATCTCTTCTCTACCTCACTTTGAGCCGGCCGATATCATGTTTGCCACCTGCTTATGTGCCCGTTTTCAAGCCGATCCCAAAGAATCTCCTATGCTCGCGGTCAAAAGGGTTCTGCGTTACCTTAAGGGCATTTCTACCCATGGACTATGGTATCCAAAGGGTACGAATTTCAAACTTATAGGCTATACAGATGCTGATTATGCAGGTTGCCGAATGGACAGGAAAAGCACGTCCGGTGGCGCTCAATTTCTTGGCGAAAAGCTGGTCTGCTGGTCATCCAAAAAGCAGAACTGTGTCTCAACTTCGACGGCCGAAGCGGAATACGTGGCTGCCGCTAGTTGTTGCTCCCAGATGCTGTGGATGCGGACTCAGCTTCGCGACTATGGGTACAATTTAAATAATATACCCATATATAGTGATAGTCAAAGTGCCATTGCTATTACTTGCAATCCATCACTCACGCACAAAACACATAGACATTAGATATCACTTTTATCAAGGATCATGTAGAAAAAGACACCATAGTTATGTATTTCGTGAACACGGATTACCAACTAGCTGACATTTTCACCAAGGCATTGGATGGAAAACGATTTCAATTCCTTGTCGGAAAATTAGGCATGTTGAATCTTCCGTAGTATGTGCTTTACCTGATCTTCTGTGCTACTAAATGTTCTATGCGATGTGTTTTCTTTGCTTATATGCTTTATCTTGCGTGAATTTAATAAATAAATAAAACTGTTATACATATAAAAATACTATACATATACCTATAATATAGGGGAATGACGAAATTCTTTAGGATGCTTTGATCTAAAGTCGCTTAGAATTTTACCCCGACATGCAATCGATTATTTGCTTAATTTTGTCAGTCTAAGTCGCATTCTTATGTCTAAAGGTCATTAGGTTGCTCCACTAGACACAATGCCACTATACATATGTGAGGATTCAAGCCTTGTTTTTTTCCTTTCTTTGGATCTATTTCTCGAGTGAGTCACACATCAATCGCTTGTCTTAACTAGTGATACTTGGCTTCATACTGACCTTGCCTTAGATCGTTAGGAAAATGATAAGGGCGCTTAAGTTATTCCTCACTCGGCCTTATAAAATTTTTTCTTCTCATTAGTCCTTAAGTCATCCACTTTGAGTCTTCTCCGATGCCCTTTTCTTCCTTCGAATCCCATTCCTATCCTTTAACCGTATTATATACTCTTCGGATGGTTGTTCAAACGAGAAAAGGAGGGGGAGAAAATAAGGAGGATGATGACAAAAGAAGGCTTTGCTCAATGCGCAATCAGACCAAAGGAACATGCCTTCCGACTATTTTTTAGACGGTGACATGGATCCTGCTGTGAACTTCTCCGACGATAATCTCATACGCTCGTCAGAACAACTGGAAAGAGGAGCACCACGAAGTGAACTTCTCCAACGATAATCCGGTCTTATATCGAGAAACGAGAAGAGGAGCGCAGCCTTGGGTACGAATTTCATAATCTTGAACTTCTCCAAAAAGATAATCTCTGAAACCTCTCTAGGGATTAAGAGAAGAGGAGCACTATATCGGCCCGAGAACCACCAAGAAGAACTTCGCCTACGAAATCTCCTATAGCCTCGTGGAGAAGCGAAGCTTCAGCTTGAGCAAAGCGTAAAAAGGGACAATTCTTAAAAGAAAAGGAGGGAGAAAAGATTGAAAAGAAGAAAGACACCGAAAAAAACGACGGACGTAGAAAAGGAAGATGACGAAGAGAAAAGCTCACTTTCCTCTAAATTCCTTCCCTTCTAAGTCCTAACTAAACTATAACCCTTACAACCCTTTGATTCCAATCGACGGTCTCTCGCTTAGGTAAAATGATTAAAAAATGTCTCGATCACAGGTAAGTTGACTTAAAATTTCTTGTGTTGACTTGAGCGATATAAATATAAAAATCCCAAGTTAGAAATTATTGAGTGCAAGAGCGGACCTAGTGAGAGTTGTCGAAATGGACCAGTCTATGAGGACTTTAGTTTGACGACATGGCTTGACGGCATTTTCTTCTTTCAAATGTCTCGTAAAATTTTACGTGTGACGATTGATCGAAGCAAAATAATCTGACCCCATAGTATAATAATAGTAATATACATAAAAAATGTATGTTTCGCACATTCTGATATGAAATGTTATGTTTCATATGCGTTGAATTGAATAAATGCGAATTTATTTTGCTATCACACATTCTAAATGTAATTTTAGATTACATTGATACTGAATTGCTTAAATGCGATAAATTTTTCACTGCTCTTACCCTCACACAATATCTTAAGTACATGTTTTGGGGACCATGTATATGTTCTTACCGGATAAAATTGTGTGTTATATGCTCATGACCTGAATTGATTTCATATGCTTGCATGTTTAGTCAATTCTCGCGCATTATTTGAGGGGGAGCAAATATGAAAATTGTGCATTAGCTCCAAATATTTTTGACGTTTTTCTCTTAGTATTTAAGATTTCTTCAAACAAAATAAAGAAGTAAGACGTCGACACTACAAGACAAGGAGCTATTGCCACATATCAAATATTACAAAGGAAAACATGCCAAAATTAATTGTTGATTAACTCTATTATTTCTAACGTTTTTTCTCTAAGTGGTACAGATTTTTTATTCTGCCAGGGGAGCTGGACGTTACTACACAGAAAATCCAGGGAGTTAATTGCTTTTATTTTAGTTCTGAGGGGGAGCATTACAATGTGATTTTATTTGAAATAGGGTCGGGTCAATCTAAAAAATTTAGAAGTACAGACTATCGAGAAACTGGATATAAGAATTAATTTGCGATCTTAAGTTTCTCGATCGTAAACAGTGTTGGGAACGATTTGATTAGCCGCGATAATTTGCGATCGAGAAAATTGAATTGAAGAGCAATTTTCGAATCAAAAATTTCTCGAGCGCAAATAGTAACGGGCCTGATCCATTTAAGCGCAAAAGGTCAAATCGCAAACCCAACATTGATTTACAGCGAGCTAATAAAAGTTCACTTTCTTGTCAGTCGAAAAACGTTTTCTCACGCAACCCTAAATCGCAAAAAATTCTCTCTCGAAAAACTTTCACAGACAGTCTCATTTTCACAAAAAGCTTAAGATTTTTCCACAACAAATTGTCTGTTTAAGGTAGAAATGAGATTATTTCGACATCTGCGTGTGATTTACCTTAGTTAGCATCTACATTTTGTAGTTTTTCGCATGTTTAAGATTAGATTCTCGACTGTTCTTCAAAACTGAGAAACTGTATACTATTTTATAGTAATTTAGGCTTGATAGTGTTAACTGATATCAATGCCTGCACTTACGATGGTTTCTATGTTCTTTATGAATTTGATAGTGTGAAACTTCGGAAATCTGCATCTTCGACTGTAGTCTGAGTTTTGATGAAACTGGGTATTGGAATGTCTGAAGCCATCGAAGAACTTTGTCGATCGCAAACAGTCTTAATTGAATTCCGATTTAATTAAGATATTGTTTGTGTCGAATTAGTTTTCGATCGATAAAATTCTGATTTAGTCGCTAAGATAGAAGATTTTGACCGAAAAAATTATTTACCATCGAGAAATCTAATTAGGATTTTTTATGAGAGAAAAACTTAAGCACTGAATAGACAATTTAGATGCAAATTTTATCGAGCGTAAAACTTATTACCGCAAAATTAAATTTTCGATTTAATTTCATTTCGGTCGCAAAAATTTAGCAGAAAATTAATTTTTAAACAACTAATTTTTCGATCGCAAAATTCGCCGCTTAGGATTTAATTGATCGAAAAATTTCTCGACGATTGACTTAGTCTTTTGTTGACTAATTTCTCGACAGAAATATATCGCAGCGAAAAATTTTACTTAGGATCGAAAATCAAGTACCGCTCGACAAATTTCAAATCGAAAATTTTATTCAATCGAGGAAAATTTTACGATAGTAAATTTACCTAAGAAATAATTTCTTGATCGTAAATTTACGCAAAATTTTTCTCGATCGTAAAATTGATCGACTACAGTCTCACGATTTTAACTTCAACACTTAGTAGATTTTTCTCTAAGTCTTTTACACTGTTGCGAACATTAGCAAATAAATTTTCTCGATCGCAAAATTAAACGGAGTTATTACAATTGAAATCAATGCATAAGAAATCATCTTGAAAATCAAATTTATCAAGCGAAAAATTTCTCGGCATGAACAGTGACATTACCCGCGATTAAACACTTAGAAAATTTCGAACTCTTTTTCACGCGTTACATGTTTAATTCGAAATTACAATCATGCCATTACATTTTTTTCAAAATGAAGTATCCAATATGCATAGTATACGATTTCAATTTAAAATTCATCAAACATGTCATGACTTGAGACCGATATTATAGTTTTATGAAATTTAATCTATTTTTGACTAAAATCAAAATTATGAACTAATGAACTTTTATATCTCTTTATTTTTCACATGGATCGCTACCCTCGATATAATCACATATACGACCACAACTTGTATCTGAAGGTCCAGGATACAAATTTTCAGCTCGATCTGAGCACCTTTAGGTGTCCGGACGAGATCATTGTCTCTATCCTGAGAGGCCACCCATCTGGCACGCATTAACGATCACCGCCTCTGTGCCAATGGTCTATCTCCAGCAATTCTGGGGATGCATTCAAGGAGCTGTGGAAAAGTCAGCATTCTCCTTCACAACTATAATCGGGACGCGGCATATTCACATGGACAAGAATCAGTTCGGGATGATTCTGGACTTGCCATACAGCGAAAACTACGACCCGCTCCCGTCGAACGCAGAAATGGTGCATGACTTCATGCAGATGGGATATCAACCGCAGCTCACCAAGCTAGCTCAGGTCCAGAGCAGCGGTATCCCTCATCCCTGGAAGACACTGTTCAGGATCGTGAACAAGTGTCTATCACCCAAGCATGCTGGCTTCGACAAGGGCAACGCCAACATACTGCGGATCTTTCACGGACTCGCATTCTCCAGAAATTACGATTTCACGCAGCTAATCTGGAATGATCTTGCTGAACAGATTCGGCTGAAGGAGATTCGGAGAGCGAAGAACGTGCCCTACGCTCGATGGTTCAATGTGATCATCAGGGAGTTCGTGGAGTTACACGCACAGAACATCCCTCAGCTGCCTCCAGGAGGAAACTATCAGCCGCCAAGGCTCAAATTCTTCCATAATCCACGGCTCACGGACTTGGACCAACCGTCGATGCCGATTCCGCTCAACCTTCTTCGGCTCGCCGACCCCGCGGGAGCTGAATATCAGAGCTTCTGTCGGGAATATAATCTAACGGAACAAATGATCAGAGGGCCCCCTGCAGATTTCCATGTGAGCCCTCCCCAACCGCAACAACACCACATCCGTGAAGCCATGTTGATTGATGAAGTGGCTCAGGAGCTAGAGCAGGAGCTACCAACTCCGGACGAAGAGATTCCTGATACAGATGCCACCTTGATAGATGTTGTGGCTGCTGAGTTGGAACAAGATGCTCCAACAAAGAATTTCAAGTGGAAGTGCCCGTGCATGTAGGCGTGCTCGAAGAAACCATTGAGGAGGTTCTTCCACCAGTAGCACAACCCGAGGTTGAAATGGGGCAAAGCTCGCTTCCACGGGTGACGGATCAAGCACATGAGGACGCTGAACGTGACCCTACTCCTCATACGGCCACCCCGTCTGACACGGAGTCGGACGAGGAAATAAGTCTGATGAGAAGGACTCCCAGAAGACTTAGCATTCAGTTGGAGTCCCTCTTCCCCGTCGTCACCACCGCACCAGGCACTATGATGACTGCTTCTACAAGTGTTGCTGGCACTTCATCACTCAATCTTGAGCCGCAACCGAATCCACCTGTGTCTCGTTCGCAGGAGCAACCCGAGCCTGCCACAACACCCATAGAGCCGAATTTCCAAGATTCTACTCAAGGATTGGGTGGAAGTCTCGTACAGTCGCAACCCCAAGTGACTGTGACCGAACCCAAAGAGTCGGTGTCTACTCAAGGGTTGATAACAGGCGACATCAGTCGTCCTGGTCCATCCAAGGATGCGTCCCCACCGTTTGTGATGAATGAGCAATTCCAAGCTGCACTCTCCGCTGCGGTTCAATCTATTGAAGACAAGATAATGGAGAGAGTTCTTACTGCCATAGAGACATCCCGCAGAGACACCGGGAAAGCACCTGTCTCCGAAGGCACTTCGTCACATCCCAACCTCACACCTCCACAACCCACACCCACCGACCCTTTAGCCAATTCATCCATCCTCATCAACACATACACCATACCCATAACCGAGCTCCACGACATTCTACTCGCCCGACTGATCGGCCTCTCCATCCGGTCGCCTCAAGAAGAGTCTCTTTAGAGGCGATTGGTGGATCATCCTGAGCCACCTACTGATACTTGACGAGGCCAAAGCTCCCACTCAAGACGCCGACATGATGACCCTGACGATCACGATCCTCATGATGGGGAGAAAAGGCTAAGGACATCTACTAGTGGCCAAGGACAAGACTCGGGCGCAACACAAACAAGCGCTGGAGCAGGAAAAACCCAAACCACCCACCAAACACCACCCAAACTACCCACACCACGCACAGCACCACCACTCTAACCCACATCGACCCACCAACCTTTCACCTCAGGACGCCTCCGCCCACACCACCGATCTACTCAAGCTCCTTGCTTCCGGAAGAAGAAGCAAGTGCCGCAATGCTCATATCCCTAGCAGCTACTCAAGCTACTCCCTCGGTCGCTCCAGACCAACCGGGCCCCTGAGGACATGGCGTCAATCCACATGAGGCTCTAGATAAGTATATCTTCGACGGACAGTGGATGACCCATTCCATGCCCGAGGAGCATCAAAGATGACGGCTTCAAGACATTCGACGTTTTCTACAACAATCCTCCATACACCTCGTAATCATAGAAGACGACGAGCTTCTAGAAGGTGAAGACTACGAGCAAGACATCCCAAGGCTACCAGAGTTGATCGCACAACAAGCGGCTCCCTCTACAAGGCTAACGCCAGGGACCGTTCGGATCGACACGCCGTGGGAGAACATACAAATTGAAATCCCCTTCCTCGAAGAAGTTCGTGAAAACATTTGGAGGTCACCGGAGAGAGTTAAGAAGTCGAACGAGTTCGAGCTAGAGGGATCTCTCACTGGAATCAGCAGAAAAGGATGACATACCTTTGGATGCTGACCAAGCTTGGACCTGATGTAAGGCTGGGGATGACTAAAGAACAAGTCAAGAGCCACTATAAGAGTCTCTCCCAATATGCCAACTACTCAGCGTATACTGTGTAAAAGGAGGACTTCCAACACCTCACTACACCATCGAGCGAGTAGATAGAACTCGAAAAGATCTAAGCGAGAACGACCTACCGTACATCCCTGCTGATGAGGTATACCGTCTCTATCAGCTGTACGTGGAGAAGTACAAAGGTCCTCAAGGCTTCATCAAGAAAGAAGGACTCGAGGGACTCTACCGGTTCATGATGCGCCAAGCCAAGTACTTCGCCGCACACGACCTTTAGATGGCTTTGGAGAGCAACATGAAGAAGGTTAACATACGGATATCATTTTAAGTAGAACTTAAATGACGTATTTAAATAACTTTTCTATTTTTCGGGAACCATATATATTTCATAAGTATTTAAGAAAAATAGCATGCGATAAGTCTCCGATTCGAACTATTATGCAAGATAATCACAACTTTAGATCCTGCAAAGAGACTTCGATCAGGCTTTCCGTTAAATGTATATACATAATAATCGCTGTTGTCTATGTATTAATGACAAAATTATACGAAACCAATAATTCGGCGTGTGAAGCTCATCCACTTATTTCATAATGTATGTATAAAAGTGATCATAAAAAACTCTTCGATCCCCAACTTTAAAAAATTTCAGAATAAAAAAAGACTGTCACAACCGTTTTTAACTTAGTTTTTTCGCGTCTAAGTCGAGGTTCGAGATCGGCAATAGCTTGGCTCGGCCCAAAGCCTTGCTACTCAGCCTTTCAATTTCTTATGCTTGCGTGTGAAAATAAGCGTTGAGAGATCGCTTCGCTCACCCCAAACCCAACATACTTGGCCTATTTGATAAAGTTTGGCCTCGAACTTAAAGCTATCGTGTTTGCCTCACTCGATCTCACACCAACAAGAAACGAATAAGACAGATGACACAAGATTTACGGGAAAGCCCACTCCAAACTTAGAGTGGGGGAAAAACCCGGTACGAGCTTGAAAGACGCGCACAAATAAGCCGCTCGTTTACAGAACTCGCCTAGCTTATATGAACACTCGCACAACAATCGGAGCTACAACCTTAAGCTATCGAAAGTATTACACATCAGACAGTTTTCTCCCAATATCTAATTATGCTTGGCAAAATGCTTCACAAGGCCTTTTATAGACTTGGCCAAGCCAACCTCCCATGTGCCTTGATGGAATCTCGCCCATGTGAGGTGTTGGCTTGGACCCATGGAATCTCGCCCATGCTTGATGGGACAAAAGCATGCTGCCAATGTTCTTGATGTAACAAAAGTATGTCGCCCATGTTCTTGGTTGTTTCATAACTAGCCATGTGATGCCAGTCTGTTAAAGCCACCTTTTGCCCATGCTATGCCAGCCTGGCATAATCAATCTTCCGCCCATGTATGCCAACCTGGCCCATGCAAAAGCCATGCCAGTCTGCCTGATGCCATCAGGTTGCGAGCAACGTTCTGGCCAAGTCGGGCGCGCGCGCAAATGGCTTCCGCCAGGCTCCCACATTCGTGTGCTGACTTGTTCCGCAATCAGGCATAAGTCCGCGCGAGCGTGTTGGCCTACTGTTCACACATTGTGCCCCGCATATTCGACACGGCTGCGCGCGTCCTTCGCCGAATGCCCACTCAAGTCCATCGAGCCAGCGCTTTCCACAAGCTATGTGCGCCAAGGCTATATTCGTCTAGTGTCGCGTATATGCTCATGTTCGAGCGAACTGCCCATCTGCCTTTCGGCCACCTCATGGGTCAAGTTCGTGTGTGTCCAGACCTGATGGCCACTGCCCGGCAGATCATTTCTGCCGAACATATCTCGGGGTCTAGGCACCACCGAGCCCGACCGAGTACTGTTCGGCCGCCATTGACCGAGGTCAACGGTCAAGATCCGTCAACTACATAACAGTTCTCCCCCGCCTGAATCAGCGACGCCCTCGTCGACGATCCCGGGAGCTGGTTTTCATGGAATTTCTTCAAGAAGCTTACATGGAACACCAGGTGGATTCGATACTTTGGTGGAAGCAACAATCTGTACGCCACTTGGCCGACTCGATTCACGATCTCGAATGGCCCATCGTACTTTGGCAACAAGCTCCATGCGAGTGATTGAGCTTTCCACTTGGCCTTCATTTAAGGTGATAGTTTTACCCAAACTTTCTCGCCCACTTCGAAGGTTACCGCCCGATGTCCTTGGTCGTAATACTTCTTCATCCGTCTACCAGCTTTGGCGAGGCTGTCTCGAGCTTCAGCCAACAACAACTGTCGCCCTCGAGCAAACTTGTACGCCGGTGGACAATCTCCTGTAGCTTTCCACATAGAAAGATTTTGAGGTGTTAAAGGTTGGAAACCATAAACTACCTCGAATGGACATTTTTCCGTCGCTGATGATTTATGGAGATTGTAGCAAAATTGCGCCGGGTCAAGTAAGCTCGTCCAAAGTTGTGTTGGCTGGCCGAGATGTAGTGCCGAAGATACTCCTCAAGGAATTGATTGACTCACTCGGTCTGTCCATCCGTTTGTGGGTGATAACCTGAAGAAAATCGCAGTTTTGTGCCAAGCCTTCGGAATAGAATCGTCCAGAGTCGGCTTGTGAACCTTACGTCCCGATCACTAATGATTTCTTCTGGCATCCCAAAATACTTCACCACATTTTGGAAGAACAGGTCCGCAGCAATGCCGGCATTGCACTGAATAGGGGCCGCCATAAATATCGCCATTTTTGAGAACTGATCCACCACGACTAAGATGGAATTATTTCCTTCGCTCTTTGGCAACCCAACAATGAAGTCCATCGAAATGGAACGCCATGGACTAGCCGGAATAGGTAACGGCTGCAACAAACCTGCTGGCTTTGTACGCTTGGGCTTGTCTCGCTGGCAAAGGTTGCAAGTACGAACAAAGGCCTCGACATCCTGCTCGAGCTTTGGCCAATAGAACCTGCGAGAAATTAGGGCCATCATGCGCCTAACTCCCGGGTGACCTGCCCACTGCGGATCATGGTGCTCTTTCAAAAGATCATTCCGCAGTCTCCCAGCGGGTACATAGAAACGTTTGCCATGCGTGACCAACAGCCCATCTTCAAGCCAGTAGCGTTTCAGAAGCCCTTCTTTAACCTGATCCTTGAGCTTCATGTAAGTCGGATCGTTCTCACCTTCGCGTCGGATGCGGCTTGCAAAGCTGCTCGCGACTTTGCTTACGACGGCCAACGTGTTGAGGTGAGGCTAGCGGCTTAGTGCATCAGCAACTTCATTCTGCCGCCCAGGCCGATGAACCCAGTCGAAATTGAACTCCCCAAGAAACTCTTGCCATCGTGCTTGTTTCGGGGTGAGCTTCTTCTGGGTTTTGAAGTAAGTGTTTGCCACATTGTCGGTGACAATCACAAATTTTGAACCGAGTAGATAGTGGCGCCACGCTCCGAGGCAGTGAATCACCGCGGTCATCTCTTGCTCGTGCGTGCTATAGCACGTTTCGGCATCTTAGAGCTTTCGGTTCTCGTAAGCGATGGGGTGTCTCCCTTGCACAAGTACACCGAGCGCCTTACCATACGCATCAGTGTGGACTTCGAATGGCTGGTCGAAATCAGGCAGCTTCAGGACGGGTTCGCTGGCTAATGCAGCTTTGAGTCGTTCGAAGGCTTCTTCGCAGCTGACTCCAATCCCACTTTATGTCCTTCTTCAAGAGGTCCGTCAGGGGCAAAGCAATCTTTGAATATCCCTTGATAAAGTGTCGATAGTAGTTCGCAACACCCAGGAAGAACCGCAGCTCCGTAACGGAGT
Organism: Craterostigma plantagineum; assembly: GCA_027422505.1. Classification (NCBI taxonomy): domain Eukaryota; kingdom Viridiplantae; phylum Streptophyta; class Magnoliopsida; order Lamiales; family Linderniaceae; genus Craterostigma; species Craterostigma plantagineum. The sequence continues at coordinate 74,652 of JAPQWV010001130.1, forward strand.
TTGGTCGTGGCCATTCCATCAGGGCTCGTACCTTGGCCTTATCCATCTCGATCTGGCCATTTTCGATCATGTGGCCTAAGAAATTGATCCCGGTGCTACCGAACTCGCATTTCTCCCTTTTGACGTAAAGTCGATTTTTCCTTAAGGTCTCCAGCACGACCTTCAGGTGTTTGGCGTGATCCTCCAGACTCGCCGAATATACGACGATGTCATCAAGATAGACGACCACGAACTTGTCCAAAAACTCATACAGAACATCATTCATCAAATTGCAAAATGTCGCAGGGGCATTAGTTAACCCGAAAGGCATAACTAAGAATTCATATAATCCGTACCTTGTCACGCACGTGGTCTTTGCCTCGTCACCTTCAGCAATTCGAACTTGCCAATATCCAGATCGTAGGTCCAATTTTAAAAAGTACCTCCCCTTCGCTAGCTTGTCTAAGAGGTCTAAGGCTTAGGGATCGGATACTTATTCTTCACCGTCACCTTGTTGAGCGCCATATAGTCGACACAAAATCGCAACGAGCCGTCCTTCTTGCGTTGGAAAAGAACCGACGAGCCAAAGGGTGCCTTCGAGGGTCTGACTAATCCCGCATCCAATAGCTCGTCGAGTTGACGCCGCAATTCTTCCAGTTCAGCTGGATTCATGCGATACGGCGCCTGCGCAGGAGGTCTCGTTCCAGGTTCCAACTCAATTCGGTGATCAGTGGGCCTCCTCCGTGGGAGTTCTTTAGGTAGTTCGTTGGGCATGACATCTTCAAACTTTTCAAGAATCGCCTGAATTTCAGCTGGGGGGACGTGCGGTGTTGCAGATTCATTCTCGCGCACAACAGTAAGGAAAGTTTGCTCGCCGCGGCCGAGCCCACGCTTGAGCTGTATAGCCGAACACCTTGGCCCGTTCTTTGTCTCGCCATAATGGAAAGTGCCTTGGATGAAGCCAGGCTGTGCCTCGTCAGCTATCATCATGCCGCTCAGGAAGGGCATCGTTATGGCCTTTGCATCCACCAAGAATTCGTTCCCAAGAATGACTTCAAAGTCGAGTGGAGCAATGATAAATGTCACCGGACCTTCCCAATGACCAATCCTCACATTGGCCTTTACGTTACCTTCCACATGTAAAGGCGCGGCATTTGCTAATTTGATGGTGGCAGGTCGGTTGAGCAACGCAAGTCCAGCCTTCTTCGCCATTTCGAGAGACATGAAATTATGCCTCGCTCCCGAGTCCACCATCGCCATAGTGGGCTGTTTTTCCACGAGACAAGAAACGTACATGAGTTTATTCTTTCCAAACTTGTCCTGCCGAACTGTGGCCAACACTCGCAGCTGGTTGGCCTGCGGCTCATCCTTGTTTTCACCCGACGGTCCAGCTTCGCCTCTCATCTGGGCTGCGACAGCGTTAACAGCAGATCGTTGTGGACATTGATACCACTTGTGAGAACCGTTGCATATATAACACGTCCACTTCTTGGTTGGGTCAGTGATCGGCTGTTTCTCAGCTTGTCTATCCGGTCGTTTTTGCACGTGTTTCGACCCATTGTTGTTAGGAGCATCATTGTACTTCCTCTTTTTGCCCACCTTTCCTTGAAATCCATTCGGCCGCTGTCCATGATTTTGCCCCTTCTTAGGATTCTCGTAGTCCGGCTTCGGAAGGTCCCTCAACCTTTCGGCCTCAGCTATAGCCGTGTTGACGTCTTGGATATTCCGTCGGGCTAGCTCACTTTGTGGATATGGTTTGAGCCCCGCCATGAAATTGTACAATTTATCAGCGTCGGATATATCTCGGACGTCGAGAATCAAAGAATGGAATTTCTGGACATATTCATGGATCGTGCCCGTTTGTTTGTGCCTTCGCAAAGCATCTCTGGCCAACCATGCATTATTATGCGGCGCGAAATGGGCCTTAAGTTCGGCCTTCAGGGCTTCCCAAGTTTCGATCCGTGCCTGCGGATTCTCATCTGCCTCACGTTGTCTGGTCCGCCACCAAATCTTGGCATCGTCAATAAGAAATCTAGATGCCACTGCCACTTTGTTACTTTCAGCCACTTGAGCTGCTTGAAAATATCCCTCAATATCATATAGGAAATTTTCCAACTTCTTCGCGTCGCGTACGCCATTGTAAGTATCTGGCTCAGGCAACTTCGGCCCTGAGCTTATAGGTGCTTCGATGTGGACAAACTGATTTCGTAAGTATCGCAGCTCAGCATCAACTTCCGCAAACCTGCGATCGTTGGCTGCGATGACTTCAGCAAAACAACGTTCATTGGCCGCGTCGAGCTCGGCTATGCGCCTATCATTGACTTCGGCAGCATGTGCGAACGCTCCAATGGTGCGATCGCACTTTGTGGCCAGCTCGCCGATAAGTGCAGCTCCGTCATTCACGGTTTGATGCACAGTCTACAATTGAGTTTCCAAATCGTCAGGTACAGTTGCATGAATTTCCTGAACGATTTGCTCGCATGCCGAGAGCTTTCTCTCTAGCTCATTTATCCTCCTTCGTAGCGACGACGAGAAGCTAACGAGTGTATCCTCGCTGCTGCTATCCATTGCTAAGTGTAGTCGAGATTTGGGGGTTGGTGTAGCAAACGTCTCCTCCCTTCACGGACTTCGCTCTTATACCAACTTTGTCACAATCCTTTTTAACTTAGAATTTTTCGCGTCTAAGTCGAGGTTCGAGACCGGCAATAGCTTGGCTCTGCCCAAAGCCTTGCTACTCAGCCTTTCAATTTCTTATGCTTGCGTGCGGAAATAAGCGTTGAGAGATCGCTTCGCTCACCCCAAACCCAACATACTTGGCCTATTTGATAAAGTTTGGCCTCGAACTTAAAGCTATCGTGTTTGCCTCACTCGATCTCACACCAACAAGAAACGAATAAGACAGATGACACAAGATTTACGGGAAAACCCACTCCAAACTTAGAGTGGGGGAAAAACCCGGTACGAGCTTGAAAGACGCGCACAAATAAGCCGCTCGTTTACAGAACTCGCCTAGCTTATATGAACACTCGCACAACAATCGAAGCTACAACCTTAAGCTATCGAAAGTATTACACATCAGACAGTTTTATCCCTATATCTAATGATGCTTGGCAAAATGCTTCACAAGGCCTTTTATAGACTTGGCCAAGCCAACCTCCCATGTGCCTTGATGGAATCTCGCACATATGAGGTGTTGGCTTGGACCCATGGAATCTCGCCCATGCTTGATGCGACAAAAGCATGCTGCCAATGTACTTGATGGAACAAAGTATGTCGCCCATGTTCTTGGTTGTTTCATAACTAGCCATGTGATGCCAGTCTGTTAAAGCCACCTTTTGCCCATGCTATGCCAGCCTGGCATAATCAATCTTCCGCCCATGTGCTGCCAGCCTGGCCCATGCAAAAGCCATGCCAGTCTGCCCGATGCCATCAGGTTGTGAGCAACGTTCTGGCCAAGTCGGGCGCGCGCGCAAATGGCTTCCGCCAGGCTCCCACATTCGTGTGCTGACTTGTTCCGCAATCAGGCATAAGTCCGCGCGAGCGTGTTGGCCTACTGTGCACACATTGTGCCCCGCATATTCGACACGGCTGCGCGCATCCTTCGCCGAATGCCCACTCAAGTCCATCGAGCCATGTTCGAGCGGACTGCCCACCTGCCTTTCGGCCACCTCATGGGTCAAGTTCGTGTGTGTCCAGACCTACTCATCTGGCCACTGCCTGGCAGATCATTTCTGCCGAACATATCTCGGGGTCTAGGCACCACCAAGCCCGACCGAGTACTGCTCGGCCGCCGTTTACCGAGGTCAACGGTCAAGATCTGTCAACTACATAACAAAGACACAATATTTCGTTATATTTGGGTTTTCACTCTCAACTGATGTAGGCCCAATACGTTATTGTGGGCTTTTGGCCTCTTATTATAAAAAAATGAGTTAGTAATCATGAACTGACAAAATGTTGCAATGAGAAGTTCGATCCATTATTAAAGCGATTGCAGTATAGTATAGCCTGACACAGACTTTAGGATCAAATTCTCAGAATTTCCCAATAAAAAAAAAAGAAAAGGAAAATAGAACGAATATTAGGCCAACATCGTCGTCATCAGCTTGCTAAGATAATTGCCGATCCAGTGCAGATTTCTTCCTATATATGCTCATGAACTTGACCACAAACTCTGCATAAATAAGCAAGAAAGAGGCAAAATTGATCCTTTATTTAATATAGAACAAACATAGTGTTAAAACAAATCAAGGGCTTGTCTAATTGTTCTTCATCGACATTACCTTCTAATTTTAGGAATGCACTTGTCCCGCTTGGAAGTCTCTTATCCTGCAAATGATATCAAGTTTCGAATCAGATCAGACCCTTGTTTTATACTATTTTATTTTATTTAAATTATTATCAGTTATTAACTAACTTCTCTTTCAGTTAGTTAGTCATGTCTGTAAAAAGAGAGATTTGAGAACTTACATAGTAAGCATACCAATAGTAAATTTCTCTCTTCAAACTAGCGTCCACTCCTCTAAGGAATTCCTCCACAAGCTTCTGCAAATATCGTAACATGTTAGAAATATGCTTTCATGTTTTTGCAAATAGCATACATTTCAGTAAGCACAAGAAAATTAACAATTCACCAGGAGAATGAGCTTAGGATGAACAAAGTCACATAGAAGCTTTTGCATATTTCCGCGAACCGTAATCAGCCTAAACAACGCCCACGGTAATGAATAACATTCGAATTGAGTTTATTTCTCGAATCAAATCATGAGATTATGTAAGAAAGACGATATTTACTTTTACCTCTTTTGCGATGGATCTGCTAAAATATCTGAGGCGAATTCCACTACAGCGTCTTCCCATCCGATCGCAATAGGCTGGTCTTCGACGAATGGGTAGCTTAAAAAAAACAAAGAAAAAAAATAGTCAAGAAAATAATCTAAAGAACAATCATGCTTGTTGATGATCTTTACTTATTACTTGTGTGCTTTGCAGACTTCGAGCGCCATGATTGCTCTTCTAAGGTTTTGCTTCGACTTGTTCGCTATTTTAGCAGCGAAGCTCGTCGATAGCTCGAATCCTTCCCTCTGAGCTATCTGCATCAGAACCTCGACAATCTGTACAGAAAACGACAGACAATCTATTGATGTTTTATGCAAGAATATTCGAGATGGCTAGCGCCATTTTTTTTAGTCTCATTGTTAGGGGTATGGACGTTTAATGCCCCATGTTTCCAGATGCCACTTTTAATACCCAATATTACCTTTTGCACATTTTTTATCTTAATTTGGATGGAATAACGGGCCGAACGAGCTGCAGTTTTTGCAGACCGAAGTAACTCCATCCAAACTAACGGTTAGATTAAGTTGGGATCAAAACGACACAAAAATCTATAACATTTAGGAACTAGAAGTGGAATCTCAGAACATGAGAGATCTAAAACGTCAATTTCCCAAACATTTGGGGACAAAAAATGGCGTCCTCCCGCCTCGGGAATTAAGAAAAAGGCTCTCACCTCACTAGTCGAAGGAGCTTCAACGTTAACCGTCTCGCAGCGGCTCTTCACCGACTCCACAATGTCGGCGTCGTCTTTGCAGCAAAGGACGAGCTTGCAGTAATCAGAATAGCAATCCATGACCCATTTTATCAAATGTTGTACCTTTTCAGCCGCTCTATCCACGTCGTAGAGGACCATCACTGCAAAAAAAAAAATCAGCGTTTTTTTTTGGAGTAACTTCAGCGTTTTTTAAGTACCGAAAAAACGGGAGCGGGACGGACCTTTGTAATCTGCCTTCGAATGGGCCGTACTGATTTCGGGCGTGGCTGCGAACTCGCAATTAATCTGCTTTACTAAAGCCGTCAATGCATAAGTTGCTTTAGGCTCAGAGTAGACGTTGAGCTCGATGTGGTGAGGGCTTGAGCTTACATGAACGGCTATTTGAATAGGCCTCGATTCCTAACTCGGTAAGGACGAAATTTGCTAACATGTCTTAAGTTACTACTAAGCTCGTTAGACGTCGTAAAAGAGTACGAACGAATCCACTAAACATACCAGAATATGGAAGTATCGTAGATCATGAGAAACCTGCAAAATGTGGGGTAAGAAAATGAAGAAAGGAGCCATAAACTATAACTTCAAATACAATATTCTTCAACATCAGACCTGCTGAATTACAAGTTTTCAGTTTAAGTGGTACCTCAACATGGTATCAGAGTCACGCTGAAATCCTGTATTTCACTTTGTATTCATCTAGGTAGTCCAAAACAATATTATTTGATTTTCTCTCTAATATTCGTCAGTATTATATATATATATATATATATATATTATTTGTTCAATACACTATGTAATACTCCCTACGTCCCAAACCATTTTATACATTTTACTATATCGGGCGTCCCGTTCCCTTTTGTACGTTTCCTTTTATAGCAAAAAACTACCACAAACAATCAATATAATAATATTAAATACTCTTAAAAGACGTGTCAAAATATACACTTTTTCACCTTTTAATTGTACTATATTATTAAAATATTCAGTTTCTTAATAATCGTGTCATACCCCAAATGGCCACAACCGTTTGGGACAGAGGGAGTAATATTTATAGGTGACGATATTCATTGGGATTAAAACACTAAAACACTGGGTGAGAAAGGTGTAACGATTTTTCGTAAGTTGGAATACCTAGTTGAATACAATTTAGAATAAAGGATCTCATACCTCAAAGCCCAAGCCTCAAGGTTATGGGTAGAAATACTCAAGACCATCAAGTAAATAAGAAACACACCTCTATGGCTCAAGAAATCAGCCAAAACATGAAGGGGCGTGTTGTATATAATAAATAGAGTAAAAAAAAACGATATGCTCGAGGCAAGCTCAAGAGTTCAGATAAAATGGTGTCATTTAACAAAAACTTACGTTCCGTACGGGATCGCCAAATATTTCGCGAAGAAGAGCCATCGTCAGCGCCTTCTTACCCGAACCCGGAGGCCCTCTCAGTATGATGTGCGGAAGGTTCTCATTGGCGGCCTAACGATCGCACAATTCACTCGACATTTTTTCCGTACTTTAGAATAATAATAGAATTCGAAAACTCACCAGTTCCTGGAGAAACGTGGCCTCTCGCCTGTGGCATGTAAAGCCGCCCAACGAAGCTGGCTGATGCTTATCGGCCCACAAAGGCCTCAAGCTCTCAACGACGGTCGCCTTTTCGATGAACAAAGCCTCGTCGAAAGGCCTATTATGATCTTTCTCGGGCGACTTCTGCGATGTCCTACACGAACCTTTCCTTATGCACGAAAACCAAGCGCTCTCCGACTGATGATGGCTCTTCTGCCTATTCGCCACAAACTTCCTTGCGCTAGCGCTCGTTCTACCGCTAACGTTACTCATATTATTATTACTGCTCTGCTTGCTCACGCCATAGCTAGAATTAGAGTTCACGGCATTAAAAACCGTCCTTTTATTATTATTAACCTTGTTGTTATTATTGCTACTCCTCTTCTCGGCGTAGCCCGGCGGCTTAGGGAGCAAAGTTCTCGAGACCTCTTTAGCCGCCTTCTGAAACCCTGCGTTTGAAAAGAAAATATCGCCGTGGGAGATCGAATCATCGTCGTCCATGCTGTCAAAGCTGCCGTTTTTGCGGTTATTATTGATGAACACTTTATTAGAGATCTTAGCGTTGGCGACCATTTCGTTGATTTCGCCAACCGATGGGCCCTTTTTGTGAGCGCTATTGCTACTCATCCTTGTCCTCGACCTCGGGGCGGTCTTCGCTCGCCTGCTGTTGGAACGACCGTGGCTTAGGTCGAACGCTTCGTTGCTATTCATTTTGTACGGAGAAATATGCCTCACGGCGGGAAACGGGCTATTGTTGCTGCTGCTATTATTGTTGTGGTTGTTGTTGCTATTACCTTTGTTATTTCGGCGCTCGGACTGGGCGAAAGCGCACGCATTGCTATTGTTGTTGTTGTTGCTGCTGTTGACGCCGTTTTTTGTTCTCCTTTCTGACGCGGTGAAGGGACTTAGGTTGCGGCGAGGAAATTGGCTTAGATTTCTCGGCTCGACGCCGATATTACTGTTGTAGTTGTTGTTATTATTATTATTGTTGGGATCAGTATCTTCGGCTCGCCTTCGAAGGAGAAGAGGGCTCTTGTCGAAGGCGACTGGGTGGTCGGTTATTGTTAGCTTGTTTTCACGCCTCGGGTTTTCGTTCCACTCGGTTTCGGTGTCCGACGGCTCGTAACCGCTTCGCCTTCGGTTGTAACGAATCGTACTTTCCATGTTAGTACTAAGGGATTAGTGTGATGAGAAGATTTTGTGGATGCAAGAGACGGAATAATGAAAGCTTATCATTTTTATGTTACAGTAATATGGATTATTTTTTGAACAATATGATATTATTATGGAATATGAGCTAATTGCATAGACGATGCTTATATTAAAAAGAAGGTGGCGGTGGATACGAAGACTGATTGCTGGGAAGTTTCGCTTCGGCGAAGGCGAGGCGTTTGGTCGGAACAAAACGTGAGTTTATTTATTTATTAATTAATTAATGTTCGACAACAGCCCGTATAGCTCTGGGGGTATTTCAAGAGGTATTATGCTGTTGTTGGCGGAGTAGATCGTATCTTTATTACAAAGAAGCTGTAAAATATATGAGACAATGAATAATCTCATGATGTTTCTATAAACTCGTAGTGAACGTCACGTCCCAACGAATTATTATTTGGTAGATAAATTTATCGAGAGTGTTACAATATCTATGCGACGTTGAATTTGTTTATTGACAGCTAATATGTTGAGTTCGATTTTTTAAACTTTGGTATCGTCTCAATAACCGTTTTTGTTGTGCTGGATGAAAGCTGCGTTTTGTTGTTGCATATCAACAAGTAAATTGTTAGTCCCAATTTTTTTTTTTCCTTGAATAGTTTAGTTTAAATTGTTTTAAGGACTAATCTATGAATTTATCAAGATTGTGAGATTGTTAGATGACGATTGCTTGATGATCTAATTCAGTTCAGGGAATGAGAAATCTAATTTGGACGCGACACAATCAAAGGTCTAACGTGGTCCATAACTAGGGGTGTTCAAAAATCGGGATAACCGAATAACCGAACCGAAAACCGAAAATTCGATATGAACCAAACCGAACCGAATCGGTTCGGTTCGGTTCGGTTTTCGGTTATTAAAAATAGAAAACCGAAAATATCGGTTTTTCGGTTCGGTTATTCGGTTAACCAAATAAAAACCGAAAAACCGAAATTTAATAAATTAATTAATATAAATATATATATTTAATATATATATTTAATAATTAATTAATATATGTATTTTATAAATTAATGAATATATATTTAATTAATTAATTAATATAATATAAATTAATTCTGAAATATTATTTTTTTTCCAAAATTATTATTATTTTTTTATTTCGGTTTTTTCGGTCGGTAACCGAAAAAACCGAAAAAAATTCAATTTTTACGAACCGAAGCGATTAAGTTCGGTTCGGTTTTTGGTTATAAAAATTATTGAGTCGGTTCGGTTCGGTTCGGTTCGGTTTTAACCGAATGAACAGCCCTATCCTAAACCAGATTCAATGTGAATGAGCCGAGCTTCAATTTCGTGGGCTCGAGCTCATTTAACCCTTAGTTAGCCTCAGCTCGAGTTCGAGTGATAAAAAATTCAAAGTTAATAAAAACCCTAAAAATATAACGTGAACCCTTTCGCGAGCTTTCAAGCTTTTATGACTGAGTTCACGCTCGAGCTCCACATAAATGAGTTCGAGCCCGATTTTGTCGGGCTCGACTCGAGCTTTAATCGAGCCGAATCGTCGAGCTCACGAGCTGGCTCAGCTCATCTCTCATCCCTAAATGTGAATCATCGTTCACAAAACCTTGAATGAGGAGCTGCATGAACTCACATCCCTACTAAAATTGTAGATTGGTTTAAATTATAAGATAACGCATAAATAGAGGGACTTTGCAACTTCAAAGTTTTGTAATGGGTTATAGGCCCGGCCCATTTAATAAATCTCTTCCAAATAATGATATTTAAGAAGTCGTTCGGTACATTAACGGAAATCATTTCTTTAGCCCCATGGAATAGCCAATGGTTGGTTGGTTGCTATAAACCATCGTGACTAATATTGTTTGTCTTGTGATATGTCGCATGGATCATAGATGATTAATTCTGTTAGAAGTTGGACAGTCGTTCCATAGTTGATAGTGACGTTCAGAATTCTTTTTTCTAACGTTAAAGCAAAGGTTGCAATTTGAATTTCGCGCGTCTTCTTTAGTATTTTATTTCTAGGTAAATGTTATGATCGGTCGAGGGGGGTGAACAAACACTTGTGGGTGCGGAAGAGAGACCCGTCAGTTGCGACTGAAACCGGATGCACGATGTGATGTGTGTGTGTGTTTGTTTGCGAATGACACAGAGATTTGTTATGGAAGTTCGGAACAAAATCTCCTACGCTCCCCTTCCCTCGGAAAGGCTATTACTAGAAGAAATCCCGTGTACAACCTTATAAGCTAGACTGACAAAGTACAACCCCCGGGTTATACTCAGCTAACTAAACTCCTACGCACCACTAGACAACTTCTTGCAGTCCGTCTCTTTCAAGAGTTTTTTACAGTCCCTTGAGAAAAACTCATTCACTAACCGAACTGATATACCGACGTGAGGACAACACCTAGTTCTTTGCATCGCTTGGTGAGCTTGAACTACTGTTCTTAAGGATTCTCAATCAGGTGTTCTTCTCTTCAGCTTGTTTTCCCTCTATTTATAGTTGAGGCTTGACGTTGTAGCCGTTGTGATATAGCTCCGGTAGTTCATTAATTGATTTTACCCAAAATGGGTATGTCCGGTCTTTGCAGCAGTAGCTCTGTGCCATCTGCTTTATTCGTTCTTTAGCTTGGTTTGACTTCGACTTGGCTCTTCCTTGTCAGTCTTGTATTAATTCCCTGTCAGAAGTCTTCAACTTGCTGATGCTTTGGCCGGTTCCTTTGCTGGTGCTATGGCGGGGTATTTTTGAGAAGCGGGTCACGGCAAACTGGCTGACATATACGGCTTTGACCAACTGACAGGACGTAAGTTTCTGTCCTGGTTCCAGTTCTCGTACTTTTTGGGATAAAAGAATGAGAGCTGTGGGGCATAGTTGATAAGGAACCTCGATCTATTTCACCCGAGACCCCGAATCCTAAAGTCGCACAGCGTCGATCGCCACATAGGGAACACTTGATGGATTGAAAGACGCCACGAAGGGATGTGTAAAGCCGTACAATAAGTCTCAGATCTATTCTCACAACACACTGCTTTTGCAAGAGATAGACGATGTTCGAATGTCGAACGAAAGAGTAACAAAGATTAGAAGAGATCCAATAATGAAACTCGAAAATATATATCAAAGTTGATTTTTTCTAATGAGAAACAAGCCTATTTATACTAGTAGGCTATGGATAAATATAGAAATAAAAATAGCAAACTAATAGATATTTAAGCGAACTAGGAAAATCTTACTAAATAAATATCTAATTATTTTGAATATAAAATCTTGCAAATCTTGTTTAGATCTAGCCCGAGGACGAAAATTTCATTTTGGTCCTTCAATTCTTTGTAATTGCAATTTATTCCCTGAACTTTCTGAAATTGTCGTTTCTGCCCGATCAAGTTCTTAAAAATTATATTCTGACCCTCTTTGTTCTGAGTTGCTAACATGTTCTTATCTTCTTCAAAACCTTCCATATGAGCGTTTTAAATTTTTCCTTGAACTTCTTTGCTCGAAATCTTGTTACGGGCCCGATTGGTATTTGAATCTTCAACTTAGCTTGCTTACAATTGAGGTCATTCAAATCAATAGTTCTTGAAACGGTTCTAATGGCCACCATGGCAATTAGGGTCTTGTAAACTATCTCCGCCCAAATCCTCTGGTTCGTAAGCACTGCCACCATTTCTTGGACCTTTTCTGTGGTTAGCATGTCGAACGAGCCAGCCTTGCCTACTACTGCCTTTGCCAGGACTTCATGGAGCACTCGATAAGCAGGCTTAAGAGCATTTCTCTTTTCTGCGCCCTTGAGTGATGCCCCAGAGATGGACATCATCTTCTTCATGTTCTCCTTGACATTCTCGTTGATGGAGGAGAAGTCAGAGGGACCTTGGTGCGGCAACTCAAGGGTTTTGGCGAATCAGTTGAGTTCGATTTCAACATCTTTACTTCTGATGACGCATCGGAGGTTCTGCCGTGAACGATAGCAGAGTCGAAGACTCTCTTAGAGCTTCTGGATAGATCTCGTAAGAGCACTCCGGAATTTCTGCAGCCCCGACTGTTTTAAGGCTTGAAGGAGGGAATAAATTGGAGTTCTCGTCGGTCATAGCATCGTCCAAGTTGATTTGGAGGATGGTTCGGGTCATTTCTTGTTTGTGGGGTGCCATTGTAGTGATTTTGAGATGGAGTGATTGAACTTTGGTTCGTGGTCGTGAAGCTTTGTCTAACTATGAGTTTGGGAATTTAGGGCTTTAGGAAGTTTCGAGAGTTCGTGAGGTTTAAACGAAGAATGTGAAGTTTTAAATCCTTTCAGATTCTTCTACGTCTTGGTGGACTTCAAAATGGGCTTATTGGGCTTCACCTTTTCGTTAAATGCTTAGTGCTTTATCTCGCATACATTGTCAGAGCATTAAATGCTGTACCATGTTCAGCACTCACTCTCTGCGGATACAATTGCAGGTTTGTCGCCAGTTTACCTAAAAAAGTGTTAAGAAAAACATGCCATGATTGCATTGATGAAGTGCATTTATTGAAAACGTATTCGGTCTGTACCGGCCGGTATAAGGTATGTATGTGTGCATTGTTTTAGGGAAGGGTCCGATTTCAGAAGGAATCCGGTATTTGAGCTTGCGGAACAAGTTTCTACATAATAGAGGTGGTATAAGTAAAAGATGATGGATTTTGTGTGTATTGACTGATGCCGGTCTTGGCTGAGACCGACTGGATCGAGTGTATAGGCCGGTAGTATGAAAGAATGACAGATATTTGAGAAAGATTTGCGATGTAAGCATCAAAATGCAACATTTGTGTAAGGTTTAGGCAACTCGTCATATCAATTAGTTTGATATAACATTGTTCACGCTGACTTCATGCTAAGACTTTTAAGATAAATCTACTAGTTCTAAAACATTTCGAGAGCAGGTAAACTTAGCTTCGGGAAGCCTCTTGGTGAGGTTGTTAGACACATGCTTGGTTCCCCCTTAGTTTGATCGTCCAGTATGATCCTCATCCACTGCTTTATGCTGTACTGGAGCTCCTTTGCTGTTCTCCTCAAGCGGTCTTGACACATGACTTTCAATTTTCGATCATGTGATGACAACATCTGCTGTCTAGAAGCCACCTTGACTGGTTGGGCTTCTGTATGTGTCCCTACAAAAACACGTGGATTTCTTGGTACCTAGTTTATTCTGGGTCCGGTCAAAGATTAGAATCTTAGGGATCCATACTTGAATAACCCTAACGTGTCGTCCGGTATTCGGGTCAATTAAATATTTATAATTCTAGTTTTTATTATTTCTATATGATCGATATGTTGAGCAAGCATATCTATAGGGCTCCAGTTTTGCATTAGACAACTGGAATTTTTACTCTGATTTCTCAGAGGTTTTGGTCTTGGTCTGTTATTATATTTATTTACATAGTAAGCATTCCCCCTTAGTTGTTGAGGTCATTCCTTCCTCTGAGGGGCACTATACTGATTATTATAATTTTTAATAACACTCCCTTACCGGTTGCGGTATAATCTTTTTGTGAGGGGCCGGGGGTTTATTAGTATTTACATGTTCCAGTCCGGTTCTTCTGGAGCAGTTTTCCAGAGGGACAGGATTTGAGTTATAATAAGAGGGTCTGACAAACCTTATTTCCTTTGTAGAGGCATGCAGTTGATACGATGTTGATGCCTCTCATATGCTAGATGGCTTTACATAGCCAAAATCGGTACGATCGTTTATCCTTCTTTATTCCTTGAAAGCAGTCTAACATCCTTGATGATTTAGTCCATAACTGGACTATTGTTGACAGCTTCTGGTTTTCCGAGACCTTCATATTTACAGCTTCTTTCAACCTGTCGTCTTCTTCCTCTAGTTGGGTGATTTCTGAACTAGGGATCTGGTATCCTCCTGTACTGGTTTCTTTCCTTTCTCTGTTTCCTTCAGTTTTTCACAAAGTTTACAATACTCATCTGCCATGTCGTGAAGGGCATTCATCACCTCTTCGTAGCTGAACTCAGAGGTTGATAAATCTTCATCTTGAGTTGTGTCTCCTGCCGTAAAGCACGTAAGTTCCTCCTTGCTTTCTTGCTCACTCAGTTCCTTCTCTGAGCTTGAATGCTCCAAGTCGGTATCTTCCCATTTGTGGCTGCTTTTTCCAGCTACAAGCGCATGGGACTTCCTTTTCTCTTTGAGTTTGTCTACCTCCTTTGATTTTCTCTATCTTTCTTCTTTTTGGGGCAGTCAGCGACGAAGTGTCATGTCTTGCCACAGTTGAAGCATGTGTTTCTTTTTATTGACATGCTTACCTTGTGGCGTCTTGTTCGGGGTTCCTTTCATGAACCTTCCAAACTTTCTGATGAAGAGCGTTATTGCCTCATCGCTCATCTCCTCAACGTTCTTTGAGGTTAATGTTTCTGCCACTTCCAACGCTTTGACTGGCTGAACCGATATAGTCTCCTCCAGTCTTATCTGGAGCTCAAACTCGTATGATTTTAGATCTTCGAATAAGTCATGAAGCATTATTTTGCTTAAGTCCTTAGACTCTCGCATGGCCATCGTTTTTACATCTCACTCTCCGGAAGTGCCTTCATGACTTTGATCACGACATCCCGGTTCTCAAGCTTTCTGCCTAGCGATGAGAGATCATTGATGATTGAGCAGAACCGTTCTTCAAAGTTTGCCATGGTCTCTTCTGGCCTCATTTTGATAGCGTCTTCCTATTGAATGGCAACAAGGAGCTTATTCTCTCTTGTCTCGTCATTTCCTTCACATGGCAGAGCTTGGTCCATACCGCCCTTGCGGTTTTGCAAGTCATGACCTGCCTGAATATCCCCATTCCAATGTCTTGAACATAGTGTCTTTGGCAATATTGTCGAGGTTTGCCTTTATCTTTTCTATTGGGGTCAGCTCGCTTCTTTCTTTAGGAACTTCATGCGGCTCTTCTGGATGTGCTGTGTGTCGTGAGTTTACTTTCATGATTACGAAAGGTCCTGTGGTGATTACATTTTCCATTTCATCATCTTGTGCACAGAGATGCGTTATCATACTAATCTTCCATTCAAGGAAGTTTTCCCTGCTAAACATAGGAAGCTTATTTGATGAAGACATGTTAGTATGATGTGAATATCAAGCAAACCCGCTCTGATACCACTTGTTAATATTGGTTACGTATTTAGAGGGGGTGAATAAACACTTGATCGTTTTCGGTTCTTAACTGGCCAAGGTTAGATACCGGTGCTTGATATTCTGGGTGTGACTTGTGCGGAAGAGAGATCGGTCAGTTGCGACTGAAATCGGATGCACGATATGATGTGTGTGTGTGTGTGTGTTTGCGATTGACACAGAAATTTGTTATGGAAGTTCGGACCGAAATCTCTTACATCTCCTCCTTCCCTAAAAAAGGCTTTTACTAGAAGATTTGGTTTCTAACAACCCCCGTTGTACAATCTTCTTAACTAGACTCACACAGTACAACCCCCAGTTATCCTCAGCTAACTAAACTCCTAGACACCACTAGACAACTTTTTACAGTTCGTCTCTTTCAAGAGCTTTTTACAGTCCCTTGAGAAAAACTCACTCACTAACCGAACTGATATAGTGTAGTGAGGACAACACCTAGTTTCTTTTCTTCGTTTGGTGAGCTTTGAGCTTGATCTACTGTTTCTTAAGGATTCTCAGCAAGGTGTTCTTCTCTTCAGCTTGCTTTCCATCTATTTATAGTTGAGGCTTGAAGTTGTAGCCGTTGTGAGATAGCTCTGTGTACCCGGCAGTTCATTAATTGATTTACCCAAAATGAGTATGTTCGGTCTTTGCAGCAGAGCTTTGTGCCATCTGCTTTATTCCTTCTTTAGCTTGGCTTGACTTCGACTTGGCTCTTCCTTGTCAGCCTTGTATTAATTCCCTGTCAGAAGTCGCTAACTTGCCTTATTTTGAATGTATCGTCGACGTGACACTTCCGGTATCAATAATCCGGTCTTCAATCAAGGTCTGGTACGCAGTCTTGATAAGATATCTGATGGCGCTGTTGATTTGCTGACCGATGTCCGGTTCTCCTATGTCTGATCGGTATTCTTAGTTAAGTTGAGTCCAATCACCAAAACTATTAATGTTGAATATTTCAATTCACGATTCTAAAAGTAAATGAGTCTCGAAATAATAGCACAATAAGATCTTTTTCCCTAATATGTACAGGAAATTCCTACCATAAAATGGTTCAACTTCCCGTTCGTTTCATTTATACCTATTCTGTCGTTGTTCATCGCAAATTTGAATAAAAATATTCGAATAAAGACCAAATTGAGTTCCTTCAAAAGATCGACGTGGAGATTTTTCTTTGAATTTCATAATTATCAAATTAGTTTTAAAAAGACGACCAAACAAAAAAAAATACAAATGGAAAAATAGTGTCCATTGCAACTTTCGAAACAATATGAAGAAAAAGATGCAATACAATGAACTTTGTCATGTGAACCTTCAAGAGAATTTCACGTGTAGTACCTTTTTCCATTTCAAAGTCCATGTTAAGTCAAAAATTAGAAAACTATAAATGAGCGAAGTACTGCAAGTCAATTATAGTTGATATACATGTCACCGCTATCAATAAATTTAATTCCTACCCTTCGTGATGCATGAACCATAATTTAGGGTCAACTTGTTGCTTATCGTGTAAGAAGCAAGAAACACCATCCATCCAATGTATTGATTCGTATCGGTTCAAAGTCAATAAGCATAAAAAAAATCTTTATTCACATACATATTTATTAGATAACAAATCTAATAATCAAGATCTACTTTATGTCCGGAAGTTGTTGCTAAATTTTGTTATGCAAAACAAAAAGGAGTTCATTCTTAAAAGTGTAGAATTGTTATAAAAATATTATTGTGATTAATATTTATATTATGATAATTATGATAATATATAGAGAGAAATATTTAGAGAGAGAAAGTATGAATAATTTCAATACTTTGGTGTATTTTTACAATACAACTCAAGGTGTCTATTTATAGGCAAATTTCTCAAATTACAACCACAAAATAAAATATTACATTCTCATAAAATAATCTCAACTAATTTATAATCTCATCTATCCCATTATAATTTAACCACTCCATATACATCCACTCCAATATTTCATAATTACTCCAATATTTCATAATACTCCCCCTTGGATGTATATTCAGGAATATGCCCCGTTAACCTTATTAGGAAAAATCCAGTGGGAAAAAACATAGTGAAGGAAAAGGAGTACATAATTCCTTTATTACGCTTTCATATGTTCCCTCATTAGAAACCTTTACTGAGAAAACTACATGGAAAAAATCACAACGAAGGAAAAAAGAGTGCAACACGTATTTTCTCCCCCTGATGATATTATCATTTCAAATCTCGAAGTATTCGAACGCCAATTAAAATATTGTTCTACTCTAATGATTAATTTCTCCGTTCCAATGTCTACGAGTTGGAGAATTACTGTATCTTGCCAATAAATTTACAGCAAATGCTATATCAGGTCACATATGACTCGTAAGATACATTAGCGCTCCAATAGCACTAAGATATGGTACTTAAGGACCAAGTAGCTCTTCATCGGAGTATCCAATGGATGAGCTTTGTCCATGTAAAACATTTTCAATACCTTTTCGTATAAGTTTCTTGGTGTACAAATATCCATTCTTTAAGTATTAAATTTGCAGTCCGAGATAAAATTTTGTTTCCCGAGATCTTTAATTTCGAACTCCTTTTCAAACAATCAACAGCTTTTGATAACTCTCCAGGAGTTCCAATTATGCTGATATCATCAACGTAAACTGCTATAATGACAAACTCATTTGTAGATCTTTTCATGAATATACAATTGATCGTTTTTATACCCTTCTTTCACTAAAAATACCTTAGGCGATTATACCACATACGCCCAGAGTGCTATAATCCATAAAGCGATTTATTAACTTTAATTGAGTACTCATTTCATGGCCCTGAATTTTCAGGCAATTTGAATCCCTCCTAGGGATGGCAGTGGGGCGGGGATTCGCCGTCCCCGCGGGGTCCGCCCCGGACGTGGCGGGGAATCCCCGAGTTTTTATCCCGCGGGATCCCCGCCCCGCCCCGTTCCCTGCCCCGCCCCGCCTTCTATATATATATATATATATAATATATATATATTATAATATATATATACTATTAAATTATAATTTAAATTATATTAAAATAATATTAAATATAGATTAAATAATATTAAATTAATACAATAATATATAAAACTATAATTTATATAAAATTTACAACGAAAATATAATTAAATTTATATATAATATATTTAAAATATCAATTTTTTAAAAATATTGAATCCCCGCGGGGAATCCGATCCCGCGGGGATCCGGCGGGGACGGGGACAATTTTGTCCGCGAAAGCCTCGCGGGACGGGGACGGAGATTAGGTCCCCGCCCCCGCCCCGTTGCCAACCCTAATCCCTCCGGAAGCTTCATATATATGTATATATATCACTGTCAAGCGATTCATATAAATAAGCAGTGACAACCTCCATAAGAAGCGTATGGAGTCCTTGTCGTACTACCAAACTAATTAGATAATGAAAAGTAGTTGCGTCCACCAAGGAGAATACGTCTCCTCATAATCAATACCAGGTCTTTGCGAAAAACCTTGTGCAACAAGCCGTGCTTTGTATCTCGTAATTTCACCGTTTTCATTTCTCTATCTAACGAAAACCCATTTATAGCCAAACTGGCTTTACATTTTTGGTATACGGACTACAGGTCCGAAACTCAAGTGACTTTCTGCCTCGATTGCATCTTTCTATTTTGGCCAGTCATTTCTTTGTCTGCATTCTTGTACAGACCTTGGTTCATGATTTTCATTCTCATTAATCTCATCCATTTCATGTAGCGGTACGTTAAATGAGAATAGATGGTCAACGTTGACTTCGTCTCGGTTCCATTTTATTTCATTCTGGGCATAGTTTATCGCGATCTTTTCATTATCATTATTTTCAAAATTCTCAGAATTTTCAGGTACCTGAATTTTATTCTCATCAACATTTATGCCCATCGCTCTTCTTTAGTCGATAAATCCTCGACTGGACCATTCTTATTATTTGCTCCTTTTCTTTTTCGAGGATTTTCATTTTTGGAACTCGATGGCCTACCACGCTTAAGTTGTGGCTTAGGCTCGATATCATTCTTTGTATGGTCTATAGAAACATCGAGTTTTGTAGGACAGCTACTATGTGTGACTTAGTCACCCTTTTGGGGTCAGTAAAGCTTTCTGACAGTTGATTAGCTAAGTTTTGTAAATTAATTATCTTTTGAACTTCTATTTTACATTCTTTCATTCGAGGATCATAATGATTTAACGATAATTCTTTCCAACTAATATTCTTTTCCAGCTGTTTCTTTTCTCCCCCTAATGTCGGAAATTTGATTCATCAAAATGACAATCGGCAAATCTAGCCGCAAATAAATCTCCCATTAAAGGTTCTAAATATTTTATTATCGATGGAGATTCAAATCCGACATATATTCTCAACCTCCTTTGAGGTCCCATCTTTGTGCGTTGTGGTGGCGCAAGGGGAATATGTACCGCACATTCAAAATTCTTAGATGAAAATATTTGGTTCCTGACCATAAACCATTTGCAACGGGGAGATATCAAGATAACTAGTTGGCCTGATGCGAATTAATGTCGCTGCATGTAATATAGCATGTCCCTAATAATACGAGGGAAACGTCGACTTCATCAATAATGGTCTTGCAATTAACTGCAGGCATTTAATTAACGATTCTGCAAGACCGTTTTGCGTATGAACATGTGGCACAGGATGCTCAACATCAATACTGATAGACATGCAGTAATCATTAAATGCCTTGGAAGTAAATTCGCCAGCATTATCAAGGTGTATTTTCTTTATCGGATAATCTGGGAAACGAGCTCTTAATCGAATCAACTGAGCAAGTAATCTCGCAAATGCCACGTTCCTCGTAGATAATAAACATACATGTGATCATCTACTTGATGCGTCAATTTAATACCATAAAATATTTGAATTGTCTACATGATGGGTGTATCGGCCCACAAATATCACCATGTATACGTTCCAAAAATACAATAGATTCATTCTTTACTTTCATTGGTGATGGCCGAATAATTAACTTCCCTTTAGAGCAAGCGACACAAGATAATTCATTAGATTGAAGAATCCTCTGGTTCTTTATCAAATGCCCACGTGAATTTTCAATTATCTTTCACATCATAATTGAACCGGGATGGCCCAACCAGTCATGCCAAATATTAAATATACTGTTATCGCCAAACTTCTGGTTTGTAACACATATGATTCAACTGTTCTCAAATATGGATAATATAACCTAGAGTCAAATGAAGGTAATATTTCCACGATTCTTTTATAATTTGAAATCACTTTTGTCATGTGCAAATATTCTACGTCTCCATTTTCTGCTGTCTCAACATAATATCCGTTATTTCGAATAGCTTTAAAGCTCAATAAATTTATTTGAGACTTAGGAGAATATAAGGCATTTCCAATTATCAGCCTTGTCCCTTTAGGCAGTAAAACGCTAGCTCTTCCGGAGCCTTCAATTATGTTTGTACTGCTCGATATAGTAATAACGCTTTCTTCTTTCATATCAAGATGATCGAAGTAGTTCTTATTTCTTAAATCGTATGAGTCGTTGCACAGTCTGCAAGACATAATTCTCCATTGCACATGCTCGTATTCATTAAATATCCTTAACAAATATAAAATGTTATATCATTAATGAATAAAATGCACAAGAGAATTGCATGTATGAGTAGTAAGGCATATAAACATTAGTATATATAAAATATTTGCATGCACAAAATGTCACCCCTAATGATATTTTTTCCATAATATTCGAATGAATGTTTGATAAATATTAGCCGTGATATTGATTTTCTTGAATACCGCAATTTTGAGCAACGATAATATTATTCTTTTGGTGCGAGTAAGGATTCAATAATCGCGACGATAATATTATTCTCGATGGCGGTCTTTACTCAACATTCATTCTCGTTTATTTATCGTATTTTCCTCTTCGGGGAAAATCTTTTGAATATTCACAACGATAATCATACACAACCATACATTCACTTCTGGGAATGCCTTACATTCACTTCGGGAAATGTCGTAATCATTCAATCAAAATATCAACCATAATTAACCTTTTATTTTCACAATTCAGATTTCAAGCCAACATATCACAATATCGAAAGCAACAAATTATAGGCTTGCCAAGTTCAACATTATACTATCATAAGATCAAAAACATGATAACACTTAAATCATATAAGATAAATAATCAAAATCATAAGATCCAAAAATATATGTAACAATAACATAAACAAAAAAATAAAACTTTTATTTATTCGTTTGTTTAATTTATGTAAGGTCCGATAAGGTGATTAAGGTATCCAAAATCCGTGTCCGTTGTCCAAAGTCCATATTCATGTCCGAAATCCGTGTCCATATTCCTAAATATAGTCAATTGTCCATAGTCCATAGTCCGTAAAATAGGTAATTAATTTAAAGTTGTTTAATAATTTAAACAAATATTGTTTAAATTTTTTATTTATTCTTAAAAATTCCACACGCCACCAAGGTGAATCGAAAAAAATACCTCACTCGTGAAATTATCTCGACGTAGATTGATCGTTGCCGGAGAGCGCTCGTGCTAATAACGTGTTATAAACATATTATTGTGATTAATGTTTATATTATGATAATTATGATAATATAATTATAGAGAGAAATATTTAGAGAGAGGATGTATGAATAATTTCAATACTTTGGTGTATCTTTACAATACAACTCAAGGTGCCTATTTATAGGCAAATTTCTCAAACACAACCACAAAATAAAATATTACATTCTTATAAAATAATCACATCTATCCCATTATAATTTAACCACTGCAATATTTCATAATTACCCCACTATTTCATAGTAACAATTATATAATCATTTCTGACCCAATTGGTCAACAAAAGTTGCGGCCGAAATTATCCTTGGAATTGCCTGAGATATGCGTTACGAACATCCTAAAATTTCTTTATTCTTTAATTTTTGCTGTGACATACTTAATGAATGGAAAATGAAAAACGTGGAAAGTGGGATCCAAAAGTCTATGGATAGAGATGGACTCTATATTAGTCTCTTATCTAACAATTCTTTTTTTCTTTAAATTGTCAAAAGATATCGACACGCTATCTTTATCCCGGTCCTTTTAGGATAATTCCGCCCACACTGACAATGGACATCAGTTTCGAGCACGTGGCTGTCACGTGCCACCGCGAGATTACATTGGACGGCTCCTATGATGCAGGAGATTGACATATGGCGGAAATGCGGTAGTTTGAATTGGTGGTGGACGAGGAAAATAGAGAGTGCGAAATATGCTTTTGTCCGAAACCTCAAGTAATGTGCTGCCATTTTGCGCATCATATTGTATTAATTTACATCGTATGCCATTGAGCGCATTGTATGTTTTCTGTGAAATATAATTCTGTCATATCGTTCTTATCTATTTTATCTTTCTATTTTATTAAGTGGGAGAAGCTTAGAGTAACTATCATCTAATCTAATTAATTTGGTGTGTCATAATAATTATAAATTTATCCATGATATTCATAAAAATTAAATGATGCGGTCGAAAAATGAACGATCTACCGCCGTGGGCGACGAGATGCCTTCTTCCTCCTTCCGCCTGAACGTCACCGCGAACTTGGACTTGTAAGCTGTTGAAACAGGGTTAGGGGTGGGGGTCGTTTTCCCTCTTGCCTTGGTCAAGAGGGCGGTTTCCGTTTTTCAGGTGCAAAGCAGTGAAAGAAGACGATGTAAAGTGATGTGGTGTGGTAGTAAAGTGCTTGAGTGAGCAGTGAAAATGGTATAGTAATGGTAGGATTATCGGAAAAAGGTACCTCGTTAGGGGAATTTCTAATGGTATTTATAGTGTTGGAGGACAAGCTCAGCCCTTGACGGTTATTCTCCACGTTCAGCGCCCCTTGACATATTCCTCCCGCGTTTAGTGCATCCGAATTTGACCCTGAGCGGTTTCCCCACGCTGGGGTGATCATGTACGTGTCAGTGGCCTTCAAACACGATCTAAGGTAGTGGGTAACTGCCTTCGGGAGTTTTGCCTCAAGCGGTAGTCCCCTGGGGCTTCGGTGTTTTGTGGCATGAGGTTGTCTCCTAGGGCTTAGGGCGACTTCGGCATGCAGCTGCCCTCAGGGGGTTTAGAGCGACTTCGACATACGGTTGCCTCGTGGGGTTCCAAGATTTCCCTGTGCATATCCCAGTGGGGACCGTGGGGATTCACCTTACCCAAGGCCGGGACGCGTAGATGCCATTCCCAAGTTTGCCCTAGTTCGCATCTCCCGAAAGGGTGATATGCCGAGTCTCCATTCGACCCAGGGTATTGTTTTCATGCCTCTGCCCGATGGGCATTTCTTCCTCGACCGAGGGGTATGCTTAGAGAACTCCTCTATTTCTCGCAGGCTTCCCGCCTTATTCCGTTTTGGTCGTTGAACGGTCTCTGAGCGTTTCGTCTGGACCCGTTGAAATCCGAGGGTAACAATAGTCCCCCTCTTAAATAGTCCAAAAGAGTGTAATGGATTTTGGACGTAAAAGTGGTGACGAAACCCTCAGAGGTGTGTTGTTTGTTGTTTGTCGCGCGCAAAGGTTCGCTCGGGCCGAAGGGATAACGTCGTGGCAAAATGCTCTCGGGCCTGTAAGAAAAGCCAGGCTATGTGTAAAAAGATATAAACCGAGGGCTTACCGTGGGACTTTAGCGCCTCATCCGAGATTTTGTCCTCATTCCTTGCTCTGTCCACGAGCCTGCCTCATCCGAGGACTTTGTCTTCATTCCTTGCTCTGTCCCGCGAGCATGCCTCATCCGAGGGCTTTGTCTTCATTTCTTGCTCTGTCCGCGAGCATGCCTCGTCCGAGGGATTTTTCTGCCTCTTAGAGAGGGATTTTTTCTACCCCACAGGGAGGGTTTTTCTGCCTCTTATAGAGTGATTTTCTGCCTCGTAGAGAGGGATTTTCTGCCTCACAGGGAGGGATTTTCTGCCTCTTAGAGAGGGATTTCTGCCTCACGGGAGGGATCTTCTGCTCTTAGAGAGGGATTTTTCCGCCTCTTAGAGAGGGATTTCTGCCTCACGGGGAGGGATTTCTCGTCCTTGGCCAAGGTCTTCGATCTTGTTTATCGGCGAAGTTTTTAATCGGCGCTTTCATTTTGCAAATGGGCGAGTCATCGGCGTATATAGTCTATTAGAGAACCTCGGGGCATCGTCGATTTCCCCGGAAATGATCTGCAAAGGAAAGTAACAATTTTCGAAATATCGTGATGGAATCAGGGGTACCTCCCATTTTGCAGGAGCGACTTTCTCGTTTTGATGTGAGTTCCTTGGCATCACTGAAATCTGGCTTCTCGAAGTCGATAGCTTTGTCATTCTCGACCATATCGGATACCTTCATGTGTATCGGGTCTTGTCGAAGGGTTTGATGGTGGTCGCCTCGGGTCCGGGACTTCGGCCTCATGCGGATGGACTTTCTGCCCCTTAATGAGGTAT
The DNA here is from genome assembly GCA_027422505.1 of Craterostigma plantagineum. Taxonomy (NCBI): domain Eukaryota; kingdom Viridiplantae; phylum Streptophyta; class Magnoliopsida; order Lamiales; family Linderniaceae; genus Craterostigma; species Craterostigma plantagineum. Next base: position 99,509 of record JAPQWV010001130.1, read on the forward strand.
TTACGCCTCTTAGAGAGGGATTTTCGACCTCATGGGGAGGGATCCTCAGCCTCTTTAAAGGCCTTCACTTCTGTGCCTCCATGGGGAGGGCTTTATGCCTATGGAGAAATATCGCAAACACGTAATAGATATTGTGTAGCTTCTGTCCGATAGCTTTTTCGTTCTCTTGATTCATCCGCGAATCGCTTTTTGAGGCCTCCCTCGGGGAATTAATTTTATTGATTGCATCCCATGACTCTATTTTCATGTCTTTCCCGAGGTTTGTTTTTCTGGAGAAATCCCGAGGAGCCGAGTCCTATACGTATATCTTTTTCAGAAATTTCCCTCCCTATGTCCTACGGAGCTCCATCAGACATATCGTGCTCTTGCCTCCTAGTTCGTTCGGGCCTTACTTGGTGTAATCATGTTCGGGCCTTGCTTCACGAGTCTTCCTAATGCGAACTGTTCACTACTTGATTCGGTAATAATCTCCGTCTAGGCGTTGACGATGGCCTCTCGATGGCTTGTTTGCCCCTCACGTGAAGGTCGCGTGGCCATTAGGTCCAAAAACAACTACACTCGTGTGTTTTAACTTCCTTGAAGCGTATTTCGTCCTCCTTAACACGTTCTCCTCATTCAGCGCGTAGTCCTTATGGCGGTTTTTGATCGGTTCCGACCAGCGTCAAATGAATTTTTTAAGAACTAAACGTTCCCACAGACGGCGCCAATTTGATGCGGTCGAAAAATGAACGATCTACCGCGTGGGCGACGAGATGCCTTCTTCCTCCTTCCGCCTGAACGTCACCGCGAACTTGGACTTGTAAGCTGTTGAAACAGGGTTAGGGGTGGGGGTCGTTTTCCCTCTTGCCTTGGTCAAGAGGGCGGTTTCCGTTTTTCAGGTGCAAAGCAGTGAAAGAAGACGATGTAAAGTGATGTGGTGTGGTAGTAAAGTGCTTGAGTGAGCAGTGAAAATGGTATAGGTAATGGTAGGATTATCGGAAAAAGGTACCTCGTTAGGGGAATTTCTAATGGTATTTATAGTGTTGGAGGGACAACCTCAGCCCTTGCGGTTTTCTCCTACGTTCAGCGCCCCTTGACAGATTCCTCCGCGTTTAGTGCATCCGAATTTGACCCTGAGCGGTTTCCCCACGCTGGGGTGATCATGTACGTGTCAGTGGCCTTCAAACACGATCTAAGGTAGTGGGGTAACTGCCTTCGGGAGTTTGCCTCAAGCGGTAGTCCCCTGGGGCTTCGGGTGGTTTTTGTGGCATGAGGTTGTCTCCTAGGGCTTAGGGCGACTTCGGCATGCAGCTGCCCTCAGGGGGTTTAGAGCGACTTCGACATACGGTTGCCTCGTGGGGTTCCAAGATTTCCCTGTGCATATCCCATGGGGAGTGGGGATTCACCTTACCCAAGGCCGGGGACGCGTAGATGCCATTCCCAAGTTTGCCCTAGTTCGCATCTCCCGAAAGGGTGATATGCCGAGTCTCCATTCGACCCAGGGTATTGTTTTCATGCCTCTGCCCGATGGCATTTCTTCCTCGACCGAGGGGGTATGCTTAGAGAACTCCTCTATTTCTCGCAGGGCTTCCCGCCTTATTCCGTTTTGGTCGTTGAACGGTCTCTGAGCGTTTCGTCTGGACCCGTTGAAATCCGAGGGTAACATTAAAATTATCCTCAAATCAATTTCTTAGAGTAACTACCATCTTATATATTAATTATGCGATAATAAATTAAATATAAAATAATATATTTATATTTAAATATTGCGCATGCATAGAGTGTGCTTATATTTTATTAAGCGTGTGTGTTAAATTAACTGCTCATTTAGTCTGTCAATTTCATCACCAAAAAATTAATGACAAAATTAAAAAGTCATCCACTAACTCTATTTACCATATTTATTTATTTACTATTTTTAGTTAATTATTATATCTTTAATCTTATAATATAATTATAGTTAATTATTATCTATTTAATCTTTTAATATATAAATTATAATTCCCAGTTTAAAATTAAAAAATTTTAATATTTTTTATGCATATATTATAACACACATGTGGGTGTGCATGTGTACTAGTATGCATTTGTGATTGGATTTAGGTGGGATTTATTTTTCCCGTCTGGTTTTTTCAAGTTCATGGAACAAAAAATAAATACGCAATTTTATAAAGTGCATCGTTGTCTAAAAGATTTTACTGTTGAAGTGTCTGTGCGTCCTGCAAATTGTAACAAGTAATTCTATAGGCGCCCCTTACATCTAAATCCCCTATTAATTATCACACAATTAAATGCATCATTAATTGCACTTTCTTGAAGAAGAAACAACGTTTAACAAATCCACTTTCTATAATATTTATTTTTTCGAAAATACCATCTGAGGAATATCGTGTATCTAGAAAAAATTATATTAGACTAATCAAGTCGTTATTCCTTTTTCCAATAATTATTTCTTACCTTTAACTAAACAACTAAATCATAACGATGTAAAATATAAAGATTTTCAACCATAAATGAAAATAAAAATTTAGTAACAAAAAATAGAAAAAAGTCCATATCTTATGTAATGTAAAAACATATACAAAAGACAAGATATTTTTTTTCGCTCCCGAGGTATCCCCACACAGCCCTGTTATGGGCTAATCGCCACACACTCCAGAGGTGGGACTAATCCCCGGGGTCAGATGGATACGTCCCAAACCCACCCAACAACGATAGTCATGGGCCTTAGGCCCATGGGGACTTTCTCAAAGTCATGTGGGAGTTAGGGTTCGATCTCTGACCTCCTAGTTACATGAACTTTGAGTGCCTCAACTTGGCCACTAGAGCCAAGCCTCATTGGCTATACAAAAGACAAGATTGCAAAGCCTTTTTAATACTATTATTATCCCGATATTTGATAATTTAGTATTTAGTAATTGATTTATATAACTCTTTTTCTTCATATTAAATCTATCATTATTTATGTCCCATGTACTTTGTCGTGTATTCAGGAAATGACTTTTACTGAAAATTTATACTATTATTTTTATTAAATAAATTGCAATATTAATATTGATATTTTTTCGTTTAAGGTCTTATTTGGTAACTAATATTAGAATGTGTGAGTTAATATAAATTGCTGATTAATCTTTAACGGTATCACATGTCTAATAAGTAAATGAATTAAATATGATTCTTGGTTCCAATGTAAAAAATGAATAAATTTTCAAATTCCAAGGTGTCCTCACCCGTAAGGGGTGCCAAATAGTAGCACACATTGTAAATTGTATTATAGTGTTCTCCAAAATAAATACGCAATTTTATAAAGTCCATACTCCATCTCCATCGTTGTCTAATTACTCATTTCTTCAAAATCTCTAGCACTTCAATAAACTATTAATTTAGTTATGCATCTATGCTTAAGGATGGCAATGGGCGGGTTCGGGTCTGGTATTGGACAACCGTCCCCATACCAAATTCTTATACTTAATACCATCCCCACAAATTCACCACTTTCATGAGTTGGTTCGGGGATGGTTAATCACCATTCGGGGACCGGGTTCCCCGTGGGAATTCGGGTTCCCCATATTCATGTATATTAAAAAAAAAACTAAGTAATATAGACAAATTGACATTTAAAATATGATATTGAAGTATAAAAAAATTAGTATAATATGTGATTGAAATATGAGTGTGCTGTGAAGAATACATATTGAGAGTAGTTTTTTCTAAATAATATGTAATCTAAAAAGGATGATCTTTTAAAAATCATTTATTCAAATATTTTTATGTTATTTAATAATAAATCTAATCGGCGGCAACGGTGAATCACCGCTTGACTCAAACGGGGCCGGGTTCGGGCGGGGATGGGGTTAAAAACATGATTACCATCCCATCCCGTCCCCGCTATTTCACCGACGGGGAATCACCGTCACTCCCCATCCCCGTTTTGACCGTGGATTCCCCGTCCCAATAGCCTCGGGTCCTGACGGGTATGGTTCACCGTGGGAATTTTGCCACCCCTGACTCTATGCTACAATATGAGTTAATTACAAATATAGGCACTTGACCAAGTGCCAATTTACAATTTAGGCATTGTGTGTGTTTTGTGTCAAGGCATTCTTTTATTTTATTTTTCACTCTGAATTAATTTTATGATATAGAAAAGTTATCAATAAAGGGAATATTTTATTCAACTTCCTTATTATAAATTAATTTTATAATCAAATAAAAGACAAAAGTAAAATTGATGCTCAACATCATATCTGGATAAGTGAAAAAATAAATTCAACGTTTAATCATAACTTGAACCAAATTTTTTGGTTTGATATCGGTAGTTATGACTTTTTTCAGTTCGTTAAGTTAACTGGATGATACCGAATTTTTAGTAAAAAAATAAATTAAATAATATTTTGTTTATATAGTTATGAATATATAATATAATATTATTACTATATATAATAAAAAATAAAAAGAAATAGTTTTCCGGTTTCGGACGAACCGTATAAAAATTAGATACTAAATATCGAATCGAATCATGTATGCTATATGAACAGAAAATTCGGTTCGATTTGTTAAACAACTATGATCTCCCTAATAATTTATACAATAAATTTCAATAAAAGGAAACTCAAAAATATAGAAGCAATAAAAATTTAGAGAAGTAATCAGAAAAAAGATTATGCCTAGTTTTGTAGTAATTTACACACAGTAGTTTTGTTAGTTACAATCAAAAGGGGGCCTATAATTGTAAAAACACCCCTACAATATATTGAGCAATATAATGAGCAATAAATTAATATTTCGCGAACAATGTGAACCGTGCACGTGCATATTATTATATTGGATATTGATGAAACGGTGACACATTTAATTATTGTAGGCTAGCAATATAATGAGCAATAAATGATAGGAAATGGATAAGTGGATATAGATTGTATGGTATTAATTATTTACTTTATTTACCATCTCCATTGTTAGGGGTAGCATGGTCACGGATTGGTCACGTACGTAATAATATCTTCAACGATACATTATTTTTGTATGAAACACATAAATGGATTCTTCTTTTACTCAATGAAACCCAATATTTAACATTAATATTGTGTTGATGAACAAAAATACTCTAGATTTAGAGTACGCATAATTTTCAACACAAAAATAGGGTTATAGTGTCCATTTATTTATCTTTAGTTAAAAAAATATTTTAATTATATTTAAAATATTCGATATTCAATAAAAAGATATTAGGAAAATTTTAATTTGGTTTGTTTATCTATATTTTACTTTTAATTTGATAAAATTATAATTAAATAATATGCTAATGTAATTATTTCTTTAATTTTCATATTAATAATTATAATATTGTCTTTTTAATAATTATAATATAAAGGTAATAAGTCAGTTATGATAGCAATAAATAGGAATTTGATTTTTAGAGTACAAAAATAGACAGGTTGGAGTAAAAATTAGTGTAGAAAATGGAGTTTATAGAATGGAGTAAAAGCATTGTGGCAAATTTATTATTGTGTAAAATTACTGTATTTTTATGTCGTGAGGTGGGGATACTAGTCTAATTAATATAGCTGACATAGATATGCAGATGTAGTCTGCCACGTGTCCCTTTACTATTTAAGTATGTAATTATGTAATTATTTAATTTAAATTAAATATCACATGTACCATACTTATTTCCTTCTTTAAATTACTTTTCTTTTTTAAAATATCAGTTCTATAAAATAGCCACGTTCAATTTTTTGAGCACGTTCCATTTATTTTAACCACCCAAAATAATGCATATACTATTTAATATATAACGGCTGTTTTGTTTGTATTTTATATTTGAATCAGAAAACAGAAAGGACGAAAAGTACAGGCAAGTTGTGTGGCTTCTTTTCAGAAGGTGGTGTGGTTGATGAATGCTTCGTAGTAGTAAATAAAGAATGGTGTGTGTAATTGCGTTTATGGTTTTGTTTTAGAGATGGCAATGGGGCCGGTCCGGACCCGACCCGCCTTGGACCCGCCCCGAAATAACCGGGTTTTACCCGATATTCCGGTCTCGGGGCGGGTCCCGGGTCTCAAAAGAAGAAACCCGGCCGGGTCCGTGGCGGGTCCCGGTCTGGCAAACCCGGCCCTGAGACCCGGCCCGAAACCCGCCCCAGAAATATATATATATTATAATTCAATTCGTAAGTATGTATTATATAGAATTATTGCTGATATTATGAATAGAAAATCTGTTGGTGCTATAGTAGAGGTTTGGTATTAACAATGTAAGGTCGCGGGTTCGAGTTTCAAACACTACATTTATCCATTTTATCGTTTAAAAAAAAAAAAAGAAAAAAAAAAATAAAAAAATCAGTATAACTGGGTATGGCGGGTTGGACCCGCTCCGCTCGGGTCTGACCTGGGCGGGGCGGGTCTAGACCCGAAGCGGGGCGGGTCCCGATCCGGGGAAAAGTAATCGGGGCGGGTCTCGGGTCCGGCAAAACCCGCCCCATACCCGCCCATTGCCATGCCTATTTTGTTTCGCTCATGGGATGAAAAAAAAGTGCAGTGTAGCTCAACTGCTTTATATCCGAATTCTATATACACAACCACCTCTTCCATCAATAGCTCTGACAAAGGAAATCGCATACTTCGGCTAATGTTCGATCCCAACTCGATCGGCGGATCTCTTTTTTAATTCTCACCACAGCACCGCTTCTAATTTTTCTTCACGGTCCTGTACGTGAGGAATATTCTCTTCTGAAGTTGCGAAAAATTAACGTAAGTTTTATTCGTTTACATATGAATCTTAAGATATAATCAACGGTTTTACGCGGCTCTCTTTTTGGTTTTCTCAGATGCATGGATTACTTGACGATGATGATAGATGTAGGGCTGAGCAAAAATATTCGAAAACTGGATCTGATCCGATATTCGTTTTTCAAAACCCGAAAATCCGGATATTCGGTTATAAAAACCGGATCGGATATTCGATCCGATTTATATTAAAATAAACCGGATCGGATACGGATAGTAGTTTTCTCTAAAATCCGAGATCCGGTATCCGGTTTTATATTTGAAAATAATTAAAAAATAAAAAAATAGCCCAAAATGAAAAATGAAGGTCAAAAGGGAAAAAAATCCTCAAAAATAGAGATATTTATATTTTATTTTTTTATTATGAATTTTGAATCATGAATTCACATATTGTGTGAATTACTATGTGGAGAAATTTTTTATATGCAAAATATATTTTTTATTTTGATAAGAATAAAAAAAATGATTTTGAACATAATATATTTTGAATCTGAATTCACATATTGTTTATTATTTATTATGTAATTTTGAATCATGAATTCACATATTGTGTTAATTACTATGTGTAGTAATTTTTATATGAAAAAACATTTTTTTATTTTGATAAGAATAAAATATGATTTTGAAAAGAAATATAGAAAAATTATTTAGAAAAAATAATTTAAAAACCGGATGCGGATATCCGATTTAAATATCCGAATAAAGCGGATATCAGATTAAAACCGGACCGGATACGGATATCATTTTTTGATATCCGAAAATCCGAATATCCGGTTTTGCTCACCCCTAGATAGATGTGTCCGATGAGTAATATGTGCCAGATATTTGCTATTCAATTTTCGCTTATGTTAGAGGTAAGATGATTGATTTAAATTTTATTTTATGTTCTTTTGTATAATCAATTCTCTGCAGGTCCAATGTATGTATTTCTGGGGTGATCATAGTGTTTTTTTTTTTTTTTTTTTTTTTTTTTTATCATAATACACTTTTCCGCACTTTCGTGGTTGTCTTTTTTTGCAAGATTTTGCTGGTATTTTAATTATGTTAATTTGGCGACGGTTCAAATTGGTTGACGTAATAAAATCATCACACCTCTTCGATCAATCGCTCTGGCAAAGGGACTCGCCTAGTTCGGCTAATGTCCCATTGGACGCAAGTAATACCGTTCAATTAGTTGACTCTTAATGATCAGAAAGGCTTGGGAGCACATTTGAGCTATTTATTTTCTGAGGCTGTTTTAGTAATCCTCTCTTCTTTGTTTTGGGCATGTCGCTGTCGATGACTTGGGAGTTGGGTCGTTGTTGGGATTTTATTGCATTTTATTTAGGATGATGTTAATAGTCAAGGATTTGATTGTTTTGGGTGCTCTTTATCCGTTATGCAATTTGTCAGATTTGTGATGCATCCGATAATATGACTTATTTCTGTGCTACCATTATGCTGAAAGGCGTTGAGAAAATAAAATAAAAATAAACATAATTTGGATATAACTCAATCGGCCGTATTCATTTTAATTATGCATATTTTTCTTCGGTTGTTTATGATGAAACTGTTCGTGTGTGTTCTTACAAATTACAAAATTTTATCATATGTTTTCGTTTATGCTTTTTATAATATAATATCCCAATCATATTTACAACGTGAAGCTTGGGCATATTTCTTTCTCCAACATATACTATACTTTTTTTAGTTTAAGATATGATGAGATTTATATTATAAAAGATATGCGACACATACAAAGTTATGTCATTTTATCTTAACAATAAAAACCATTATAATATTACAACTTCATTGTTATAATTATAAATAATATTTTTTTAATATGTAAATAATTACATTAATTATACATAGTTAAAACGTGTGCATTGACGGGCAAAAAACTAGTATAAGATATAAATGTGTATTATTTATTTCACAACAGGGCTTTTTTCTTCCTTTTGATCGTTTTTCTTCCAAATTTAGAAATTTAATCTCACATTTCTGAATTATTACAGAAACTCCATTAATTTTTCTTTTTTCTTTTCCTCATTTCAGCCAGACAGTAGCAGTCCATTTTCTTGGACAAAATATATTTAGACCAATTACACGCACGTTACAGTTCAGCAGGACAGAACAGATAGTACAAAAATACCATTGGATTGACAAAAAATAAATAAATGTAAACTACGGCTAGACAACTAGTGTTTTATGCATTAAATTTCATACCTATTCAAATAAAAATATATCCCACTACTTTATTAGACAATAAGAAATTAGAACACTTTAGAAAATGTTTGTTTACAAGAAACAAACCGTAACGACATTTGCAAGGAAACTGCACCACCATGGACAGTATAAATAGAGCCCTTAGACGATTGTCCGACTATACACTAATACTATCCTAATATTACATAATTGAAATAATATTTTATGTTACACCTGATTAATACGTACAGGGGCGGACCCAGGACTCTATGCCGTGGCTCGTGACAGAAAATTTTTTTTGGTCCAACTTAACCGACTAAAGAAAGAAATATAGAAATCTTTTATAGACATATATAATATACATGAGAAATTTATACTTAATTTTACGTCTAAAATTCAAATTAAGTTTGGTCCAACTTACCCGCATAACAAAGAATATAGAAATCATATATATATATATAATATATATAATATATATGTATATAATATAAATGAGAAAATTTGTACTTAATCTTATGTCTAAAATTCAAATAAAAGATAAATGTATAATTTAGCCATTTATTTTTGCTTAAAAATGAAAACTAAGAAAAAACCAATAGGATAATTGTATAATTTAGTCTATTATTTCTGGTTAAAATTTAACTAGAAGAAAAACCAATTAGGATTTGATCCCAGGCCAAATGAAATTAAATAAAGTTTGCTGTAAGGCTACGAACTACTAGACGAAATGACAACATCAATTAGCTAAATCTGTTTAGTTATATTTTAACGCTCATGGCACCATAATTTTCTACTTGTAGCGGGCCGCCGGGATCAACGGACCCCTGAGCCCCTACGTGGGTCAGCCCCTGAATACGGTATAAATTTGTTTTGTAGGCCCACAATACAAATGCCACCAACCACCAAAAAACAATAATCAATTACAAATTTCATTCTTGTCATGGAGTCGAGTTATATGTTTATATACATAATTAAATAAGGTGAAACTTCACTAATCCCTATTTGGCAAACTATCTATAACATAACTCCCTGTCAGAGAAAAATATTACTCACTCCTCGTTTCACTGTTTGTACCAGTTTCTTCAGTCATACTGTACATTTCTATGTTTGTATTGTATACCACAAGACGTTGATATAGTGTACTTAATGTGTTGTATTGTTATCTGCGGCGAATCGAGCACCATCTGTGAAAAATTAGGTACACTGTAACAATACATTTAGGTACATTATAGCAACGTACCGTGGTACACAATACAAACACAGAAACGTACAACGTGACTTCAAAATGTAGTACGGACAGTGAAACAGGGAGTTAAGTGATATTTTTCTCTGACTGGGGAGTTATGTGATAGAAAGTTTGCAAATAGGGATTTAAGTGAAGTGTCCCTTAAATTAATTACACAGTGATTTCCTATCTTAAATTATTGTATGTTGATGACCCACATGGTCATTAATTAATAATCTAGACCTGCGTGGAAGTGAAACTGTACACAAGGATAACGTATTATAACTTATCTTAAGATTTATACTAGACGATCTTGTAGTTTAGCTAATTATTATGTGGTGATGTGCATTTCCAAAATTACCCTTGAGCGTTAGTTTTTTATTCTAGGGAAGATTTCTGTTCATGTCCTCCCTAAGTTTCCATTTATCCGTCAGACCCTGTCAGAAAATGAATAAGTTTAAGAGACCTACTTTTTTGTAAAATCGAGTAAAGGACCCAAAATTAGAATTTGACGAAAATACCCTTTGCTTGCTTTTTTCCATCGAAAGTCACGACGTGCTTTTTTGATCTTATATGAAGCGTTACTTTTACTTCATTATATGTTATACAGTTACAGCATATTGTTACTTTAGAAAACAGATACATTATTTTCAACAATATTGTGTTACTAACGTTATCAACAGAATTTTTTTTCGAACTCATTTTTTCTTACACTGAATCGAGCATAAAAATTCGATTGACCCACCCAACCGTTCGACATGTCATGTTGGATCATAATGTTATTGACTATGCACGAGGTAGAATTTGCTTGTCTAATTAGGGTGCAAATTCGAAGACATAATGGTATCGTATCTAGATGTCGACATAAATTGCAAGTAATCGGTATGATTTTATGCATGAGAAATCGAGGTCTATTTTACCTTATTGAGTCAATAACGCCGAGATTTATGCAGTTTTCATCCGTTTTTAGTGTCGTCTGTGATTTTCGTTCTTTTTCTCACAGTCCATTGGTTGTATACAGAATGTGTTATTTACGACAAACGAGGCGTTATTACCTTCAGCGACGTGTTACTTCTAAGCTACGTTTGTTATTACCATAAGACATTTGTTATTTTTTACTATGTTATAAGTATTTCTTTTTTACACGATTTAGGGAAAATATAATATCCGTTTCTTGCAACTAGTATAAATTCGAGGTACCCATGAGAAATTGAGGTCGATTTGACCTTATTGAGTCAGTAACGACACGATTTATGCAGTCTTCATCTGTTTTTTACTGTCGTTTGTGATTTTCGTTCTTTTTATGCCGATCCATTATCTGTATACAGAATGTGTTATTTAAGACAAACAAGGCGTTATTACCTTTCAATGATCTATTATTTCTGAGTCAACATTTGTATTACCATGAAGACATTTGTTATTTTTTGTGAAACTTATCAACATTCATATGAAATTGACGAAAATAGCGATAGTTGCCTTGGTTAAACCCATTTACAAACTAATATTGAGCTCTCTGTTGCGGATCTCATGAGCGCGAAGGTGTCGGGACGGAATCTTAAAATTTTGTCGACGCAAACGATAAAAATATGTGTAGATCGAAGCATGTTTCTAGTTGAAATTGAAGGTAATGCGCGTAGATTCGAGAGACCCATAGCCTTAGAATTTCGTCATGCCACCGTATTGGGTCTGTTGTTTGTTTTTCAGGGTTTCTCGCGCCACCGTAGAATTTCTGAACTGTTCTGGCGGGATATTAAAAAAATTTCTGGACAATTTAATGTGTTACCCGTAAGGGTTGAATTGTTACCAGTAGAGTGTTATTTTGTTATAAAATTGCCGTCTATGCACTAGGGTGTCTGGATAGTTTGTTATCGTCTATGGTGCTAGGTTTTTGGGTAATTTTTGGGGTTTTAGGACTTACGAGTTCGAGGTAAGATGAAGGGTTTACGACATGAAATTTTGGGAGAACGATCCACGACTTGTGCAGTATAAGATACAACCTTAAAAAAAATTTGGGGTTCGGGGTTTAGGGTTTAGGGTTTAGGTTTCGAGCCTCGGATTTAGGGTTTTGAGCTTAGTATTTTGTGTTTCTGGTATAAATGCTATTAGTACTTTAATATTGACGTTTGAACATGATCGTTGTGCAATTCATAATGATATGTTCCATTGAAAGAGGTGATAGTCTATGTTTGCAATGGGGGACCATAGTTTATATATCTATTGAGATCAACATTGTCTATTTATATATCTATTGAAGTCGATATTGAACCGGTTTTGAACGAAATTTTTGATTTGGGGGTGGAAGCACGAATTCATTCGATACATAAAATTCGTCTTTATTAGTAAGACCATCTGAAATTGAGGACGGAAAACTTTATTCAGTCACAAACGCTGAGATTTATGCAGTTAGTTTTCATCTATTTTTAGTGTCGTTTGTGATTTCATTTTATTCCGTTCGATCCATTACTTGTATACAGAAGTGTTATTGGTGACAAACAAGACGTTATTACCTTTCAGCGACATGTTACTTCTAAGTCTACATTTGTTATTAACCATGAGATATTTGTTATTTTTTCTATGTTATAAGTATTTCTTTTTTACACGATTTAGGGAAAATATAATATCCGTTTCTTGCAAGTAATCGGTATAAATTCGCCCATGAGGTCTATTTTACCTTATTGAGTCAATAATGCCGAGATTTATGCAGTTTTCATCTCTTTTTAGTGTCGTTTGTCATTTTTGTTTTATTCGTCGATCCATTATTTGTATACAGAATGTGTTATTTACGACGAACAAGGCGTTATTACCTTTCAGCGACATGTTACTTCTAAGTCTTCATTTGTTATTAACCATAAGACATTTGTTATGTTTTGCTATGTTATAAGCATTTCTTTTTTTCACGACTTAGGGAAAATATAATATCCGTTTCTTGCAAGTAATCGGTATAAACCCGAGGTACCCATGAGAAATTGAGGCCTATTTTACCTTATTGAGTCAATAACGTCGAGATTTATGCAGTTTACATCTATTTTATAGTGTCGTTTGTGATTTTCGTTTTATTCATTTCGATCATTATTTGTATACAGAATGTGTTTATTGACGACAAACAAGACGTTATTACCTTTCAGTGATATGTTACTCCTGAGTCAACATTTGTTATTATCTTTAAGACATTTGTTACTTTTTTCTATATTCGTTATTTTTGACGATTTAAACTGCAAAATTAGATATACAAATCATACCACGATCAAATTAACAATAATTTCAATATATTAGTCATAAACTTTGATATTTTCGGCTACAGTCTCAACGATTTCTGTTATATGTGTTTATCAGTTTTTTCTGTAATTAGCTTCCATAGATTTTTTGAAGATTTTTTTCAATCTCAACGATTTATGTTTATCATTTTTGGCTACAATGTCAACGATTTCTGACGATTAAAGCCGCAAATTAGCTATACAATCGAGCTTGAGATTTTTTTTGAGAGGATTCGAGCTTGCAGCGGAAATCGCTCGTTGGAGAAGACGATGACAAAGGTTTGTAAATTTCGCATATGTTAGAGGCTATATATGTCATATCGCATAGTTTGTGTATTTTTCTCTAAGAGTTTTGAAAAGTAGGTCCTTCATACTAAATGAAACTTTATTGGGCTGAACACTAGTTTAAAATATTATCAGAGCCTGAGTGATAATAACCCTTTATTCTATTATCTGAACGTCATTGTTGTACTATCTATAGTAGCACTTCAAACAAAATTACGATTGCCTGAATTTGAAAAGGTGATGATTAGGGCTGAGCAAAAATATCCGAAAACCGGATTCCGATCCGATATCTGGTTTCAAAACCCGAAAATCCGGATATTCGGTTTTAAAAACCGGATTGGATATTCGATCCGATTATTTTAAATCCGGATCGGATATGGATAGTAGTTTGTCTAAAATCCGGATATCCGGTATCCTGTTTTATATTTAAAAATAATTAAAAAATAAAAAAAAGCCCAAAATGAAAAATGAAGGTCCAAAAGGGAAAAAATCCTCAAAATAGTAATATTTATTTATAGTATTTTATTAATTAATTTTTAATCATGAATTCACATATTGTGTGAATTACTATGTGTAGAAATTTTTATATGAAAAATATATTTTTTATTTTGATAAGAAATAAAAATTGATTTTGAACAGAATATATTTTGAATCATGAGTTCACATATGTTTATCATTTATTATGTAATTTTTGAATCATGAATTCACATATCGTGTTAATTACTATGTGTATTAATTTTTATACGAAAAATATATTTTTATTTTGATAAGAATAAAAATATGATTTTGAAAAGAAAATATGAAAATTATTTAAAAAAATAAATTTAAAAACCAGATGCGGATATCCGATGCGGATATCCGATTTTGCGATATCCGATTAAAATCGGACCGGTACGGATATCATTTTTTGATATCCGAAAATCCGGATATCCGAAAATCCGGATATCCGTTTTGCTTACCACGACTGATGATAATAGTGTCTGACCACATTGGCATTCTTATAAATCGGAAAATCAAGGGCATTTTCGTAAAAGTGCAGCACGTCGGAAAAGGGTTAGTTGAATGTCAACAGGCTAATTAATAAAGTCGTCTCATATTTATCTTCAGCATTATCCATATCATTTCATATTTATTTTCCGAATCATAAAATCAACCATGCTTAAGGGGTATTGTACTGTACACAATAAAGGATTGTACACTTTATCCACATTAATTCGTCTTTTTTCTGTTCCTCTCTCTCTCTCTTCGCTCCGTCCAAACGCACACAATCTCTCTCTTCGACTTTCTGCCTTCTCTACCTCTCTAGAGATAAATTCATCTGCAGAAATTCCTCACCCTCATTTCCGTGTCTCACTCATTTCTGTCGTTGTTTCTCTAGGAGTATGTACATATATTTATAGTACCGTTGTTCGGGACTGTTCGTCGACGCTGACGTGGACGGCGTGTTATTTCTTCTCCGATCCCGGTGAGCTATTATTCTGTCGTAGCTCTTTGGTTCTATTCTTGTATTGCGTATCAAATGAATATTTTTCCCTTATGTTTGCGTATTTCTTTTCCTTAACTTGATGATCAGTGTCTAACCAGTAGAAATTGCGGACTTTGCTGTTAATTTGATCATTTGTTTTTTGTTAGGTCTGTTATGGCTGTGAAGTGAATTGCGTTTTTTTTTTTTTTTTTTTCTGGTTTGTGGTTGGCGTTGGAGAACGAGCCAAAAGACATGAACTTTCCATGGAGTATATGAATATTGATGATAAGATTTTTTTGTTTGTAGAAAAAAATGTATTTTCTGTTTTTTTGTGTGGCGATGGAGTCATTGATGCTTTTATGTCTATCTCTGTTTGCTTGGATTTCAAGACTGCTCCCAGAGACATGCTGTACATATGCTGTTTATGAACATTGGCATCTTTTCTTTTGAGCTTGACGAATAAGCATAAATTATTCAATTTTGAGGGTGAAACATATGTTTTGCAGATTTTGCATTCTACTACTGAAGGCTTCACAGCGTACTTGAACAGGTAGAGCATTGAGATTTGTAGAGATACCGCGCCGTACTGTTTTGTCTGTCTCAATAGGAGATTTCGGCCATCAAGACAAAGAAGATCGCTTGTATGTGTTGAGTTGTGTAATTGGCTCTTGTATGTTTTTTTTTTTGTGGAGAAATTTGTTGGATTTTTTGAGTGATTGTTATAGTTGGTTAATGGTCGTTGTCGCCGTTGCTGCGAGGACTCTGTTTATGTCTGAGGAGCTTATGCTTGCATAGCCATAGCACACTTCACCAGCAGCTTATTATTTTCTTTTCATGGCTGCTGTTCTTTTAGCTCGTTTGCTGTTCGTTGTAGAGTGTCTTTTCGGGTCTTTTGTTTTAAGGAAGGGAGTTTAGGAGCATAATTTATGTTGGCGTGCCAATGTTTGCCTTTTTTTTCTCGATTGATGTCATATTTCGTCATTGCCTTATCTTTCAGGCATCATCTGTAATTTCTTTGTCGCAGTTTTTTTTTTTCTTTTTTGTCGATTGATGTCATTTTTCTTAATTGCTTTATCCTTGTTAGGCATAAATTATATTTGCGTTCTTTGTAGCCTGAATTTGGTTTTTTTTCGTCGATTGATGTCATTTTTCTTAATTCCTTTATCCTTGTTAGGAATAATCTATATTGGCATTCTTTGTTGCCTATATTTGCTTTTTTTTTTCCTATTGATGTCGTTTTTCTTAATTTGCTCTATCCTTGTTAGGCATATGATTTATATTGGCGTTCTTTGTAGCCTAGGTTTGCCATTTTATTCGATTGATGCCGTTTTATTAATGGCTTTATCTAGTTAGGCATATAATTTATATTTACGTTCTTTGTTAGCCTATGTTTGCCATTTTTTTTTCGATTGATGGCATTTTTATTAATGGCTTTATCCTTGTTAGGCTCGTCAAGTAATTGGGTACCGTAGGATCGTTGCCGCGCCATCAAATTTTTGAATTTTGAAATATTTTGACAGCCTTGCAACGACTTGCACGACAACTCACGTTTAGGTAATAAAATGCTTTTTAGGCGAACTCCGTCATATTTACTTTTTCTCCTCATTGAAAACCGTGGTGTCATTTCTTCTCTACTGAAATACCCTGCGTAAGTAAAGATTCCTTGCAATGGTTTGCTTACGTATGGCATCTCTTGCTGGTTATCTCTTAAGCTATCTCTTTTGCATTGATGTTTTATCTATATTTTTCAAGTGTGTTTCCTTGTACGTCTCATCACTGGTGTTGCGTCTTCGTCACGCTTGTTTCTGCTGAAGCTTAGATCTATGAGTATTTGTTTTTTGACTGTTGGTGTCACAACACCTTACTTTCTTTCAGCACTGGTTACTTTTGGCTCGGTGTTGCGTTTCAGAGATTCGTCTGCGCTGAAAATTCTCTATAAGGAAATCAAGTCTCTGGCATGAATTAGTCTAGTAAATTCCGTCTTTTCAATTTCTTAATTTTTTCCGACTAATATTTTGGAATGCATTCGGTGAAGGAAAATCTCTTATGATGTAGAATGGTTTTTCCAGAAGCTTTATGTAAAGATGTTGAATCTTGCCTCCACTGTTACAACTGATGAAGTTCTCTGTTTTTACAATGCAGGACTTGACTGTGTGGAATAACAACTCTTTTTTCCGTCGAGAACGAACTTTTCACAGCGATGGGATCAAGATCATGTGGAAGCTTGCTTGACTATGGCTCCGAAGGATTCATGGACCTCCCTCAGACCACTCGAACTTGCCCCGAGTCATGACCCTTCCCGGCGTTATATTCGACGGTAATAACGAAATCAGCGATGCAGATTCAGACAGCTCGTCGACTAATTCCCGCCAGCGAAACATCATAGTCGCAAACATGCTGCCTCTGCACGCCCAGTGGGATCAAGAGACCGAAAAATGGCGCTTCACTTTCGACGAGGATTCCATTCTGCTTCAGATGAAGGACGTTTTCGCCCCCGAGACAGAGGTCTTGTACGTGGGATCTCTCAAAGTCGAGGTCAAGCCCAGCGACCAAGAAGAAGTCGCTCAGAGGCTCTTGGACGAGTTCAAGTGCGTGCCCACTTTCCTTCGTCCAGAAATTCGGAAGAGGTTTTACTACGGTTTCTGCAAGCAGCAGCTGTGGCCTCTGTTTCATTACATGCTTCCCATGTGGCCCGGCCACGGCGATCGCTTCGACAGGCAGATTTGGCAGGCGTACGTCTCTGCGAACAAGACTTTCGCGGACAGAGTGATGGAGGTTGTAAATCCCGAGGAGGACTTTGTGTGGATCCATGATTACCATCTAATGGTGCTGCCCACGTTCTTGAGGAAGCGTTACCATAGGATCAAGCTCGGGTTTTTCTTACACAGCCCTTTTCCGTCGTCCGAGATTTACAGAACGCTGCCTGTTAGGGACGAGATACTGAAAGGCCTACTGAATTCTGACCTAATTGGGTTCCATACATTCGATTACGCCCGACACTTCCTCTCTTGCTGCAGTCGAATGCTTGGCTTGGACTACGAATCGAAGAGGGGGCACATTGGCTTGGATTACTTTGGTCGAACGGTTTATATCAAAATCCTCCCAGTGGGGATTCACATGGGCAGGCTCGAATCGGTCATGCAATTGCCTTCGACGTGCAGCAAAATGAAAGAATTGCAGAAACAGTTCGAGGGCAAGCATGTGATTCTTGGGGTCGATGACATGGACATCTTCAAGGGATCAGCCTTAAACTGCTGGCCTTCGAACAGTTATTGCAGCAACGTCCTTACTTGGCTAACAAGGTGGTCCTTGTCCAGATAATCAACCCTGCCCGAGGCTCGGAAAGATGTTCAAGAAGCTAAGAAGGAGACCTACGCAGCAGCTCGAAGAATCAATGAAATATATGGCTCTGCGTACTTCAAGCCCATAGTGCTGATTGATAGGCCCGTTCCTCGCCACGAAAAAACTGCCTATTACGCAGTGGCTGACATTTGCATAGTCAATGCGGTGAGGGACGGGATGAACTTGGTCCCTTACAAGTACGTCGTTTGCAGGCAAGGCTCGTCGGCTTTGGACGAAGCCATGGGGATGAAGCAAGGTTCGCCAAGGACAAGCATGCTCATAGTGTCTGAATTCGTCGGGTGTTCCCCGTCGTTGAGCGGGGCGAAACGGGTCAACCCGTGGGACGTCGACGCCGTGGGCGAGGCCATGAACTCGGCGATCAACTTGGGCAAAGGTAGAAAGGCAGTTGAGGCACGAGAAGCATTATAGGTATGTAAGCTCTCACGACGTAGCCTATTGGGCGAAAAAGTTTCATGCAGGACTTGGAGATGGCTTGCAAGGAGCATTATGACAAGCGTTGTTGGGGTATTGGTCTAGGCCTCGTTTTCGGGTCATTGCGCTTTCGCCTAATTTTAGGAAGTTGTCGTTGGAGCACATTGTGTCTGCGTACAAAGGGCGACCAAAAGGGCCATATTTCTTGACTATGATGGGACGGTTGTGTCTCAGTTTTCCATGGATAGGTCTCCGAGCGTCGAATTGATGAACGCCCTTAATTCGCTTTGTGCTGATCCCAACAATACTGTGTTTATTGTTAGTGGCAGAGGAAGGAGTTCTCTGAGTTATTGGCTTTCTCCGTGCGAAAAGCTGGGACTTGCTGCCGAACATGGATATTTCATGAGGTGTGTGCGGTGACATCAAGATTTGATTTTTTTTGGTTTCTATTTTCTTTAATTTTTTTTTTTGATAACGTTCAAAGGTGGGAAGAGAATTCTGAGTGGGAAGCATTGTCTTGCGACGTAAGTTGGAAGCAAATCGCCGAACCCATAATGAAACTGTACACAGAAGCGACCGACGGGTCTTATGTGGAGACAAAAGAGAGCGCACTTGTGTGGCACCATCAGGACGCGGACCCCACCTTCGGCTCTTGCCAGGCGAAAGAGCTTTTGAACCACTTGGAAAATGTTTTGGCAAACGAGCCCGCGGTTGTGAGAAGGGGACATGCTATAGTAGAAGTGAAACCGCAAGTACGCTCTCTTTGTTCCTCCCTCCTTTCTGCATATCCATCTTTATGAGTGTCGTATCTTACGGTGGACGAATTTAAATTTTATAAGGGGGTGACGAAAGGAATGGTGGCTGAGAAGGTGCTTTGCAAGTTGGCGAATGACGGGAATTCCCCTGATTTTGTGCTGTGCGTTGGAGATGATAGGTCTGATGAAGATATGTTTGTGAGCATATCGAAGACCATCTCGGGCTCGTCTCTGCCTTTGGTTCCCGAGTTTTTTCCTTGCACTGTCGGGCAGAAGCCGAGCAAGGCGAAGTATTATCTTGATGATAGTTCGGGAGTGGTGAGGCTCCTATGCAGCCTTGCCAATGCTTCGAATCCGAAGCCTGTGGTGACTGGTGAGCTCGGGGTTGCCTCCAATGGCAGCTTCTTTTATTGAATGTGGGGATATTCTGTCTGGTTTTTGGCTGACCAGAAAAAGAAAGGAAAAAAAAAAAAACACATTGAACTGAGAGAAAGGTGACAGTTAGCTGCTGACTTTGTTTTTATTAAATGTGGGATTTTTCTCCGGTTTTCTTTCTTAGATGACTTTGTTTCATTTCATGGGTTGTGTTATTTCATTGGGGTGTTGTACAGATTGCTGCCGACTTTTTAATCCATGAAATGCTAAATATTTGCCCATTGGTTTATTTTATGATATAGCTTGTGTTGTCCTAGTCTGGGGTCGATCCACTTTGAATTCCTTGATCTTAAGCTTGTTTGCGAGGACTTTGGAACGAGATATACAGGTGTGATTAGTTTATTGGAAATTAGAATCGTCTCAAAACGAGAGGTTATATTCGCTCCACACTGAATTTAATTCACCGGGAGGTTTAAATTTGCTCCAGACTGAGTTTTATTGGTGCTGAAAACCATATCTCTAGGGGTGACAAAATTCCTACGGGGGACCCGAGGCTAATGGGATGGAGAATCCCCTGTTAAGGGATAGGGAGTTGATGGTGATTTCCGTCGGTGAAAGAGTGGGGATGAGATGCGGGGATGGTAATCATATTTCCAATCTATCCTCATCCGCGAATCCGGTCCCGTTTGAGTTAAATGGTGATTCACTATTCTCCGAATATATTTATTAATAAATAAATTTAAAACTAATTTGAATCAAGAATTTTCGTTGATGATCTTTTATAATTAGAAGAAAAAATCTTCACAATACACACATATTTCAATCACATATTATTCAATTTTTTTATACCTCAATATCATATTTTACATATTAATTTGTCTATATTACTTATTTATATTTTGTGCAAAAAAATTAATTTATTGGAGATAAATTAATATGGAGAACCCGATTCTCGAATGGTGATTACTGATCCCGAACTAATTCATTAAACGGTGAATTGGATGGTATTAAGAACGAGAATTTGGTATGGGGACGGTATGTCCACGAGCCCGAACCCGCCCATTGCCACCCCTTCATATCTCCTAACTTAAATGATAAACCCTGAGATATCTGATCACAAATTTGTTATAAAATCGTTTTAAATAAAGGATTGGATAAAATAAATTTTTAGACAAAAACAAAAATAGGAAATGAATTAAGACAACCCCCCCTTGGAGCTTGTGATCAGTGATAGAGTGGAAGGGATGATAAATCTTGGACTGAGGGTTGACTTTTATATTTGACTTGTCACCATCAGAAGATCTTTATGAAGGAAGTGACCTTTCTACCTGGATGTAATATATGAAACTCTTGTTGGATAAGCTCAATCAAAATGAGTCCAAGAAATAATAAAATAAAAATAATAAAACAATATATAAAAAGAAGAAGCCGCATGAAATCTTAGACCAATAAATGAAATCTTTGGGCTGAATATCAAAGATATATAGCCGAAAATATTGAGATACGCATGATATAGTTAGATTATGAGTATTATGTCATTTGTCTTCCTTAACATATATGTCTATATATATGTGTGTGTTGCATAAATTGTATAAGAGGAGAGCATTAAGAAAATATCTTACGTGTGTGAGTAAGAGAAAAGAGAAAGCATTGTTAAAGAAATATTGCACCTAGACTGTTCAAGCAGTCTCACTAAAGCAAATCATTATGATTCTCACACATCACAAATTGAAGCAAGCGAGCAGTATATACGAGTCAGAAATAGCTTGAGTGACGAGAGTGAGCGAAAATAAAATAAATTACTTGTCTCATGTTCACGACCTAGTACTTGAAAATAACAAAATAGTATCAGAGTCGATGGTGTCA